>JAHDVE020009449.1:0-50578 GCA_022606495.2 Halesus radiatus
CTGGCTGAGCGACTCCACGGCATCTCGGATTTCATTGTTTGCTCCATGAAAGTTGGTACCGTTGTCGGAGTACATCACTGCTGGTTGTCCTCGGCGGGCCTCCATCCGTTGCAGGGCCATGATGGCCGAGTCAGCACTCAGCGACGCAGCCAGTTCTAGGTGTATGGCGCGAGTGGAGAGGCATGTAAATATGGCCCCGTAGCGCTTTTCTCGGCGCCTGCCAATCGTGACCTCCATAGGGCCGAAGTAGTCCAGTCCGCAGTGTGTGAACGGGCGGACATGGTGCGTTAGGCGAGCTTCGGGGAGCGCTCCCATAATAGGTGGGACGGGCTTGCTCTTCCGCATTCGGCACGTTGGGCAATCGTGGGCGATCTTCCTGCTAGTGGTACGTAGCCGCAGTATGAAGAAGCTGCCTCGTACCTCTGCGATGGTCTTCTCGGTGCTCGGGTGGTCCGCCTTCTGGTGGTAGTGTCGGATCAGCAGCCGAGTATAGGGGTCATCGCCATCCAGGATGATCGGAGTCTTGGCTACGCTCGTGGCTCCAGTTACTGCTTGCAAACGGGAGCGCATCCGCATGACTCCGTCTGGGCCGAGGAAGGGCGTCAGGCTGTTTAGGCGGCTAGCGGCGGGCAGCGCCTGGCCGTGCTGTATGTTGTGAAGATCGGGGGTGAAGGCATTCTCTTGGGACCTGATCACCCATCTGCGTTCAGCCTCCTTAAGCTCCTCGGCTCGTAGCGGGCCTTCGGTAGGTCGGCCCGACCCCATCCGGCAACGCCTTATGAAGCGCAGTATCCATGCTGTGGCGCGGATGAGGCGGTACCATGAGGAGAACCTCTCGATAGCGGGCAGGGCCTCCCCGGCCGTGGATATGGGGCCGACATATTGGGGCCTAGTCTCCAGGATCGAGTCATCGGGCTTCGTGGTGAGGGCGCGCTCTTCGGGCCAGTCCTCGTCGGGTTTCGTGATGAAAGCAGGTCCGCAGAACCATTCTCCTTGCAGGGACAGGTCGGGTAGTGCCAAGTCTCGGGTGCCGATGTCAGCGGGTTTTGTTTGGTTGGAACCCACCTCCAGTCAGCTATGTTGGTGAGTTCGTCGATCTCGCCCAACCGATTCGCCACAAAGGCGGAGTATGCCCGTGGGTCGGTGCGTAGCCAACACAGCACTGTGGTCGAGTCGGTCCAGAAGACGGTTCTGCATATTCGTGCCTGACTTTCAGATGTAATAGTCTTGGCCAGTCTAGCCGCCATGAGCGCGGCCTGCAGCTCGAGGCGGGGAATTGATAGCGGTTTGAGTGGCGCCACCTTGCACTTGCTTGCGATGAAGGTGGCTCGCGGCGCGCTTTGCACTTCCTCAACGAAGTAGGCGACGGCGCAGCAGGCTTGCTCGGACGCGTCACTGAAGAGGTGCAGTGTAACGTTGCTCAGCTTGTGTCGGAGTGACCGTCTCGGGATGGACACGCTGCTTTCCCTCAGCAGACTCATCCAGTCCCTCCATCGCTCGGCATGCTCAGGGGCGATGGGGTCGTCCCAGCTGATGCTCGAGCGCCACACGGCTTGTAGTAAAATCTTCGACCGTATAGTGAGGCAGGCGACGAAACCCACCGGGTCAAAGATTTTCATGATGATGGATAGGAGCTGCCTCTTCGTAGGCCGTGTGGCTTCTTGGGGGCTGACCGCGTCGAGAAAGGTGTAAAGAAATCGGTCAGTCGACGGGTCCCAGACCAGTCCCAGTACGCGCTCCGGCCCCGTGGTTCCGCTGTTGATCTGCACTGCGGCGGTTGCTCGTTCACCGGGGAGAATCCGTGCTATAGCGGCCGGGCTGTTGGAGGCCCAGTTGGTCAGGTTGAACCCTCCCTTCGCAAGGAGGGTCTTCACGCTCTGGACCAGTGCGGCAGCCTCGTGTACGTTATCCACGGCGTCCAAATAGTCGTCCATATAGAATTTGGAACGAACGGCTGCTGCGGCGGCGGGGTGCTCGGTTTCGTAGTGCCCGGCCACTCTGTCTCGCACGTACTGGGCACTGCTGGGGGAACACGTCGCCCCGAACATCATAGATGTCAACTGGTACGTCTCTGGGTCCCGTGTGCCAGGCGACCTCCAAAGGTACAGCTGGGAGGGCTGGTCCTCTCTCCTGATGTGGATGCGCAGGACCATCTCTTGTATATCTGCAGCGATGGCCACATTTCCCTCTCGGAAGCGAAGGAGGTTCCCCAGGAGTGAGGACAGCAAGTCAGGGCCGGTCCTCAGCTGGTCATTCAGAGACGTCCCTCGGCATCGGCTGGCGGCATCAAAGACGATTCTGATTTTCCCCGGCTTGTTGGGATTTGTCACCGCGAAGTGAGGAAGGTACCACTTTCGCGGGGCAGGTAATGATGCCTCGTGGGTTGAAAGCTTCCTGGCGTAGCCTTTGGCGACAAGTTGTGACATCTTGTCGGCGTACGCGGCCGCCAGGGTGGGGTCCGCCGCCAGCTTCTTGTCGAGAGATTGTAGCCGCTTCAGTGCGCACTGCCGGTTGTCGGGTAGCACGGTTGTCGGGTCTTTCCACAGGAGTCCGGGTTCCCACCTCCCGGTAGCGAGGGGGCGGGTGGTCTCTCCCATCATCGCTAGTGCCCTTGCGTCTTGAGCATTGACCCGAGCTGCTGATGTAACGCCGAGGGAGTCGATGGCGAAGTTTGTCCTCACCAACTCCCTCAAGCGAGCGTCCGCGGCGGTTTCTGCTTGCAGGGCCAGAGTAGTGGCTGGGCCGTCAGCGCCCGGGTTTGTTCCCCCGTGAGCGATCCACCCTAAAGCGGTCCGCGACACTATTCGCGTAGTGTTGTCCTCACGGACCTCTCTTGATCCAATCAGGTGGGCGTTGTCTTGCCCGATCAAGAGCTTCGGGGTGATGCGTCGTCCTGGCACTTGCTGCTCCGGCAGGTTCAGCTCGGCTATGGTGCTCGCGGTGATGGAGAAGGTCGTGTTCAACCCGGCGCCTCTGATGGTCAGCTTCACGCGTCGGGAGCGGGCGTCGGAGGTGCACATGCCCTTTGCTCCGTGAAGCCGTACGGCACGGACCGGACCGCTTGCACCGGTCAACATCGCGATCTCGGCGTCGACAAGGGTCACGGTAGAGCCCTCATCTAACAGCGCGAACACTGACACTTCACTCCCTGCGGGCCCGCGAAGCACAACCGGCACAATTTTCAGCAGTACGCTATCGTCTGTATTTCGGCGTCATAAGTTTACTTCGCCCACAACCGGCTCCGTTTTTCGCACTTCATGGAGCAACCGATGGTGGGGATGCCGGCACTCCCCCACCCCGCACCACACTTTCACTTTACACTCCCTCGAGTGGTGTCGACCGAGGCACTTTCGGCACAGGTTGCTTGCGCGCACGGTCTCCCAGCGGAGGGCGACAGATTTCCCGGCGAATGCCGCACAATCCCGAATGGCGTGGAACTTATTGCACTGCGCACAATTGTCACTTCGCACTGTCGCCCTTTTCCCGGCTGAAGACCGGTGGGCAGAGTCGGTCGCGGCACGCTTCCTGGGTCCGGGCGTAGCCGCGCTCGTCGGGGGCGCGGCCGCCGCGTTCACTAACACTTGTTCGCGGCGCCCTCGATTCGGTCGAACCGGGTCGAGCATGCCGCTACTCGGGATCACTTTCGCGACGCTTCGCAGGAACATTGAGAGCTGCAGTAGTGTGGCCGGGGTGGATTGGCCTAGCTGGCGCAACTCGAGCAGCCAAGACATCCTCAGGGTGCAGGGCATCTTGGCGGTGACGTCGGCTAGTAGGGCGGGGTTGGTGAGGTAGCCCTCCGTCCTCAAGTCTCGCAGGGAGGCCACCAAGTTCTGGACCGTCCCAGAGAAGTCGGCGATCTCCTCGAGTGAAGCTTCCGCTGACAGGTGCGGCAGCTTCTTCACCTTATTTAGCATAAGGTTGGCGATGGATCCTGAGCCACCGTACCGCGTCTCGAGGGTGGCCAGGATCTCTGGGACCTGTTCGGGATCCAGCAGGAGGGAGTAGACAGCCTCCCGGGCCCTGCCTTTCCGCGCGCGCTGCAGTCTGATGAGGTTCTCGCTGGGTGTCAGCCTGCAGGTGTTGGTCGACTGGTGGTACTGCGCTATCCAGGCAGGCCACTCGAGGGGGTCCCCGGAGAACGTGGAGAGGTCCTTGGCTGTAGATTGTCGAGCAATGAGGGCAGTCATCCGGACATCCTCCTCGACGGACGGGCGGGGGCTCTCTGGTACGCGTGTCGATCGGATCGCCTCGGCAATCATAGCGCCGCTCCGTGCCACGGTAGGGTCCTCGCCCTGCTGGACCCACTCTCTGGTATGCCGGGCAGTCTCGTCGGCGGTAGGCTGCGGCGGGAACAGCGGCGAGTAGCTGGGATGCCCGATGTTGACGGGCTGGGACCCCGCGTGCAACTGCGAGGTAGACGGCTCTGCATAGGGCTGCGCGTAGAGTGGGCGGGCTCGTGGCTCGGCGTACGGCAGCGGCTCGGCATACGGCAGGGGCTCGGCGTAGCGTCCGGCCGGCGCTGCGGGGCAAGGGAGCACAGCGGGGCCGAACGTTGCAGCGGGGAGGGGGTACCCCTCAGCCGGGGCTCGCACAGCGCGCGCCTCTGCGTCGGTCATCTGTACTCGCACCGGCTCGGGGATTGGCTGCACAGCTGCGGGGACGTCCTGCTTGGCAGGCTGCATGGCCGACAATAGCGCGGCGAGCTGCTTGGCATGCTGCTCCCTCAAGGCGCGCATCTCCCGTTGTAGCTGCCTCACGGTGTCCTCTGTGGTGGAGGAGTTGTTCTCAGCATCGGAGGACTGCGCAGTGGGGGGTGTGGGCGCGGCACCGAGCGCAGCGCCGAGCGCAGTGCCGGGCGCCGGGCCGAGCGCAGCGCCGAGCGCCGGTCCGAGAGCAGGTCCGAGCGCAGGTCCGAGCGCAGGTCCGAGCGCAGCGCCGGGCGCAGGTCCGAGCGCAGGTCCGAGCGCAGGTCCGAGCGCAGCGGCGGGAGCAGCGTCGGGCGCAGGGGCGGGCGCAGGAGGGGGTGGGGCAGCGGCAGACGGCCCGGCGGCAAGCCACGTGGCGGCAGGCCACGCGGCGGCAGGCGGCGCGGCGGCGATCACAGCGGCGGGCGCGGCGGCGAGCACAGCAGCGGGCACAGCGGCGGGCACAGCGGTGGACTCGGGCTGAGACTCCGAGCTCGAGGCCCCTCGACGGCTGCGACGTGCAGGCATCTCGGCACGTACAACGCACGAAGACGTACAGACGTCGCTTGTAGTCGAGAAGGCGTGCAGACGTCACTGAAGGCGAGAAGGCGAGAAGGCGTCACTAGTAGTCGTGAAGGCGTGAAGTAGATCCTGGCTCAAGAAGGACCATGTACGGTACAAGATCTGTAAACTCTTGCGCACGTTTTAGAAGAAGAAGATCAGGCTGGCCACTTCGACGCTTCAGAGCAGGGTAGGAAGGAAGGGAGAAATGCCTTGAAAAAGGCAAACGATTTCTTGCAAGGAGGTGGTGAGGGTGAAGAGAAAGTCACGGTCGGTTTTCAGGCCGGGTGAAGATACAGGCGAAGTAGGTAGAAGGCGTGTTGAATCCGTGAGAATACTCTGATTTTTAGAATTGTACTCGTCGTTCAAGTACTTCGGTGCGATACCGTGCGGCGAATCGGGCAGTTTGAACTCGTGAATATTTCGCGAGCTGCCGTAGACTCTGTCAATCTTGGATCGACTTGATCAAAAATTTAGGATGTCAATCACGACCTTCTGCTTGAATTGAGCCTATTGCAATCTTCACCTATTTTTTATTAAAGCAACCAAAATTATTACAAAGTATGTCACGGGGGTCAAAGTAGGACAGGTAATACTTTGCCGTCAGATTACAAAAAAATGCATTGTACAAACATAAAATAAGTAAGTTTACTCGATTACGCGGGCGCTAATGAACAGATCAGAAAAGATTGTTTATTTAGATCAGTCACCGCGGCCGCAGGAATCGCTTACAAAGACAGACAATTTTGGTAGAACAATAATTTTGAAAGGTTTTTTGTGGATCAGAAGGGCTCGACCAATGAGAGCCCGCTCTGTTTTCGGGACCGTCGCCGGGAGCGACCGTAGGGGTGGAGGGGGTCGGAGAAATGTCCCGTTAGCACCCAGTAGCGTCTCGGGACGAAAACGAGGTTCAGGGGCGTAGGAAAAAGAAAACGATGACGTGCACTGTCATCATCACTTCTTCGAAAACCCCGGAACTACGCTTGTCGAAAGCCAATATGTACTGAAATGGGGCGTTTGCACAAATCCTCTTTTTGTGCAAACATAACAAGATAGGGATGCGTATCTAGTCGCTGCTATCAGGTTAAAATTAAAGTCGGGCGTTGCACAATTAATTATTTGTGCAGACAAACAAACAAGACAGAGACGCGTATCTAGTCGCTTCTCTCTCTCTCTCGTTTGTGGTCAGGTCGTCTGTTATGAGCCTGACAGTACTACATGCCAGCTTGATCGAGAACGTATCGAGTCGTCTCTCGTTCGAAACTGCACGAACTCAGTAGTTGATTTCGTATCTAGTCGTACCACCTACTGAGTTATGTACTGGTTGATGTTTATGCAAATGGAGGGTATTACAAACTTTGATAGTCACGTCTGGTATACTTACCATATGAGGAAATTCCCCTGGACTCGTGGCGTTTCCTCCGACGATCAGAGGGGTGGACAAGTGAGCGCATTCATTGTTTCTGGAGTATCTTGTGATGAGAGAGAAATCATCCGATTTACAGGGGTACACGCTAGAAGCTAGGTCGATGCAGTCTAAAACAAAATGAAATACAGTGGATACGAATCGTGCAATTGATTTCCTTGAAAAGGATCACGGCCATGGTTATGATCGTCGGTCACGAATCCGAAGGTGGCCGGTTCAAACCCCGGCGTTCGCGTGTTAAATTTTATTTGATTAATTAATCGGCACGTTCCGGAGTGGTAGATACTTTCAGTCTGGCCCTGGTTATAGACCACCATTCAGAATCGAAACGTTGTTTGAAATGGCTTTACGCGTATTTGGTGACCATCTCTAAATAGCCAGGTACTTTTCCACCTTCTTCTTCCCCATTTCTTTCCTCTCCCCACTACCTTCAACCTCACAACTTATATTCAAAAATATTATTAGATTAATCGTAGCACGGGAAATTTTAAAAATTTTATACTAACTATTTAATAAATTCGTTATTTAAAACGTTTTTATAAAAAAAATTCTGCCAGCTAATTATTATTACGCGTGAATGCTGTTTTGCTTTTCGAAGGCATTTGACGATGAATAATAATATCAGTAGTTAAATTTTTCTACAAATTAAACAAAAAATATAAAAAAATTAAATTAAATAAGTAATTTGCAGATCACTATATTGTTATTCTATTTAATTTGTGAAAAAGTTGTCTTTTTTTTACTTACAATCCCAAGACTTCTGACCCGTTTTTTCAACCATCACAGCGTCATTAGGCAGCGGAGGGCAGGTGGTCCCGATGTTGGGGTAGGTGGTTGGCTTTTTAATTATGTTAGGGAGATTGATCTCGACGGTCTTCGGCTTAGTCGTGGTAGGCTCGGTCTTCTGGAGATACGGCGGCAGTTGAGAGCCGATTGTGCAGCAGACGATGGGGGTGGTGTCCTCATAACCGCACCGCTGCAACGCACACAAATAAATATTAAGGTCTATTCATATCTACCAGCACCGCGCAGTGCAGAACAGTACAGTACAGGCACAGCGCAGACGCGAGTACGGAGTAATTTCAAGTGCGCCCCACTGTAGAATTTGGTCGGGAGCCCCAAGTATCTGAAAAACACCGTTGACTCTGTGCAGAAATGTGCCATTCGTCCATCTTAACAAACGAATTGCAATCTTTGGGGCATAGACGTCAGGTGGGAATGCTATCCTTTTTCTACCGATATTTCAATGGAAGATTCTCAGGGGAACTAGCGTCATTGATCCCTACGGGACCGGTACATAGTCGGAAAATACGCCAAACGCGCGCCCAACATTTGTACATGGTTGACATTAATCACATGAGAACGGGAGGCTTCTACGACTCGTTCTTGTATTCAACAGCTCGGCTGTGGGATTATTTGTCATAAAAACGTAGGTCTCTTCAAGACCCAGGTTAACTCCTTCCTATCTTCTAAAAGACCCTTCACACAGTATCCCCAATGACGACCCCGAGAGAAATTATTTCGCTGTGTGGAGAAACTGTATTTTTATTTTATTTATTATTATTTTATAATCTATATTCCCAGACAAATTCAATTAATTTTTCGCTGTCCATCTTCGTGCTGCGCAGGCGCAGACATCACCAGCAGCCGCCGACACCGCCAAAATTTTCTAGCCGATTATCTCGTCCGGTGCCGTCCAATTCATGCGCGGATACGTTACGCTTACGTGCGCTGTGATTGTGTTCATAAAAAATGTAAGCAACAAATTTGTCGTGTCTGTACTGTACTGTTCTGCACTGTACGGTGATGGTAAATGTGAATAAATATTAAAAAATAAACATAATTTCACGCTAGGCCACGGACACAAGCTGCAGATATTTCCTAAGAGTGGAACTAACTTACCGACGTTTCATAGTATACTCCAGTTGGGGATGCCCAAATCCCGCCGGCTTAGGAGAGTTTGGAAACAGTTGGGATTCTTGTGCGGTAATCACACAAAAAGCTTAAAAGATAAGTATGCAAATGCAGCCAGGCACTATTACAAAAAATATTTAGCACTGGCAACACTAAGAACGCAGCTGGCACTTGAGAGTTTGTAGATCGTGACATTTTTCCGAAATCACGACTCCAGGCAACAGGGCTCTCTCCCTGCTGTTCAATGTATTAAGAGGAACGGCTGCGCTGCCTGTTTCATACATAACTTAATTTTGAATTCGAGGTCAAAATACCCATCCCAACTGAATGCACATATTTTTTTTTTAATTAAAGGTTTCGTAAATATCTAGTACGTATGAGAATTATGTATATATATATATTTTTTTAATTATGAAGTATAGGCCATGAATTCTTTTTTTTTTCATAATTTTAGAGGCAACTTAGAAAATTATTTGCAGTTTTGTTGTAATTTTTTTTAAATCACCCTTATCTCCCGAATAATTGTTAAAGCTGCCTCTAAAATCGCCAAAAATATATTTTTTTAATGGCGTATATTTCATAATGTAAAACAAAAATAAATAAATTACTTCTAATCCGTAATATTTACTGTACTTTTTGTCGAAAAAAAAGATGATTTGCTTTAGGTGAGCATTTTGGCCTCAAATCCAAAATTAAGTTTTTTATGAAACAGACCGCGCAGCCGTTCCTCTTAATTGATAATTTGTGTTTTTATTTAATTGAAATAAACTCAATTCATTAAAATATTTTTATTTAGTACGCATATTTGAATATAATCCATAGGTATTATTATAAACCGCTTCATATACCTGAGGCTCATTCCCGGCCCTTAGGGCCGCCCGAGCCGTTTTGCAGCTCCCCAGGAGTTCACACACACCCACTTCTCCAGTTTTAGTGAAGGTACACTCATCACCTGCAACAAAACAGGTAATAAATTGAATAACTCTACTTAACATACCTAACCTTCCCTGAACCCATGTAATATTGATTTCAGAACTAATTGCCTCACCAAGTTTTTAATGTACGCTAAAAAGGGTACAATTTTTTGGAGACTAGGAAACAAACTAAGTAGAAACACATTTGAATTATTGCTCCACAATATTATATTTAGCCAATGAAGGAAACCTAAAGAGCTAGAAATTATTCAAAACACAGCTATGATATGTATACTAAAATAGAACGGGGAAAGTAGACGTGAAATAAATTACGTATTTGTTTCATTCATGAAAATTTGGTAATAAGTTCATTTTGGCAGTAGAGATGAAAATCCGCTAAGTCCAGCCAAATTCATTTATGTATTTATTCTTAATCTCTATTTAAAAACAAAACAAAAATGATTACCCAGTCATCTCACTGGGACAGTCCTGTGTTGAGATGAGCGGCTTTACAATTTTAGTGAAACGATAAATAATAATAAGTAAATAAAATTATGTAAATAATAATAGGTGTATAAAAATAAATAGTAATAAGTCAGTAATAATAATTAAATATTTTAAAAAATTCATGCTTCACAACTAGGTCAAGTGAGGTATCACTGAATAACATCAGTACCAACCAACTATTTAACCATCACGCCGTCTTGCAGCAGGGGGAGGCAGAGAGGACGGACCGGCAAACAACTCGATCTTAGCATACTCGTACACTCATTCACTTTCATACAACGTCTCATACATTCTCTTCTGTTATTCCGACTTCTGACATGGCCCGACTCAAGTATTTGATTCACTTGATCGTGCCACGTCTTCCTTGGACGTCCCCGGCTTCTTCTTCCATTCACATTCGCGTCATATATTCTCCCTACACTCCTCTCTTTGTTCATTCGCTCTACATGCCCAAACCAGTTACCGAACACAACGTTATTATTCATTCCGCTTACATCAGCCTTGTGTTCTTTACGAATCTCAACATTTTTCGCACTATCATATATGGTTTTATCACACATTGGCTTCAGAGATCTCATTTCTACAGCATTCGGTTTACTTTCTTCCTTCCTCTGCCAGTTCCATGAAAAAAGTCAAAATAACGCAGTAAAGCGAAAGGTATATTATTTCATTGAAACGACAGCGGTAAAACTAAATATCAGAAAATATTATTATTTGCATGACAGATACTCGTATATTTACAATGTAAATAATAAATATTTTTCTGTCCACTTCTATGCATGCTCGCTCGCACTCATAGGTACGAGCCAGTCTTCAGTTGGATTCGAATCTGTTTTTTACCTTTTATTCTAAGGTTGGCCCACCCCCCCTTCCTTACGTACTTCTCCTATTCCTCTCACCTTCTTTCGGTAAGTTTTGTGTTGACCACTGTCCTTGTCGAACGTTGTAACAACGTGTCATTTTTTAGTGTGAAATACTAAAATATGAATCGCGACAGTGACGACGTTGAACCGATTGTACTAGATGTTTGTTTCATTTGTAAAAAAACTTTTTTTTTTTTAAAAAGATTGAAAATGTTTTTCGGAAAAGGCCATTCATATTTTTTTAAATAGGACAGTTTTTCAAATTACTACTGTATCTCAGACATTATTAAGTCAATAAAAATATTATTTTATTTAAAAAAACTATAGAATTGCATTTACTGAAAAATCAGTTATTTGGGGTAAAAAAATAGAAAAGAATAGCTAAAAATTGCAAAACTTTAAGTAAATTTAAAATAGCTGTATCTCAAACAATATAAAGTTTATAGAGACGATTTTTATTCAAATTGTTGCAAATTTATGCGATTTAATTTTTTTTATGTTTCTTCAAATTATTTGTCCTTCGTGGCAAACATTGAAAAAAATCACAATTTAACTTTAATTGACACAATTTAACCGATAGAGATAGTTTTGATAATTGATTGCAGAAAATTCAGTCTTAAAAAAATAAGCATGTTATATTTTTTTCAATAAATTAGTTCTTCGAGGTAAAAATTTAAAAACATCTTTAAAAATATTGCTAAAAATGGCAAAATAGCTTCCAAGACACTTGGCTTTATACTCAGAATATGCAAACATTTTAAAAAGGTAAACACAATGAAAATGCTGTACTTCGCGTATGTACGCAGTTCTTTGGAGTATGCCTCTCAAGTCTGGAATCCCAGGTACACGTCACACACAGAAAGGATTGAGAAAATACAAAACCGTTTTCTACGATACCTCGATTTTCGGGGCTATCGTCCCCACTCGAATCATGAGGAGCAAGCCGCGTTTTTCGGGATTTCGTCACTAGAAAGCCGCAGAAATTCCGCAGACGTACTGTTTTTACAAAAAATATCCACCTCTGTGATAGATTGCCCTGAATTACTTGAACGAATCCAATTAAGAGTGCCCAATAGACAAACCAGACAGAACCACACACTAAACATACCTCAATGCAACACTAACTCAAAACAAAACACCTTTATTCAACGCGCTTCACAAAATTTTAACACTTCATACAGTGAGTTCGACTTATTCAACTCAGCCCCTTATAATTTCAAACCAAAAATCGATAAATAACATTCACACAATACATACTAGTATACACAAACTAGATCCTTTCCCTTTCCCTTCCCCTTCCTCCCATTATCCTAACCTCATAGGCTAACCTTGTAACTTTTTTCTCTTTTTTTTTTTTTAAACTAAATAATTTAAATACTTAAGTGAAAACCTATTATTGGTTCATTTTTGAAATATATTTGATAAATGTAATTATTGCTGTAAACTGTTGGTTTTCCAAATAAAATAAAACGGAAATAAAAATAAAATAAAAGAGATGAGAAAAAATAGTATAGTCCAATAATAAAGTGTAAAGATATGAGAAAACACAGTATAGTCCAATTATAAAGTGTAAAGAGATGAGAAAACACAGTATAGTTCAATAATAGATTGAAAAGAGATGAGAAAACACAGTATAGTTCAATAATAAAGTGTAAAGAGATGAGAAAACACAGTATAGTGTAACAATAAAGAATAAATAGACGATAAAAAAAGTAAAGTGTGATAATAAAGAATTAAGAGACGAGAAAAAAGTATAGTGTGATAAAAAAGAATAAAGAAACGAGAAAAAAAAGTATAGTGTGATAATAAGGATTAAAGAGACGAGAAAAAAGTATAGTGTGATAATAAAGAATAAAGAGACAAGAAAAAAAGTATAGCGTGATAATAAAGAATAAAGAGACAAGAAAAAAAAGTATAGTGTGATAATAAAGAATAAAGAGGCGAGAAAAAAAAGTATGGTGTGATAATAAAGATTAAAGAGACGAGAAAAAAGTAAAGTATAATCAATTATGTATAACAATTACATATGTTTGATAGGTACTGATTAGTGCTATGAGAAAGAGGGAGAGTCTATCAATTCACATGTAAAAACAAATCTATCTGCACTGGCTACGTAAAAGTTAACCATTTTAAGCTGTAGGTACCAGAGGCGTGCTATAGCCCTTGAAGGCTGAAAGCTGTGCCTACTATAAGAAGAAGAAAAAAACAAATAAGGAAATTAACCGTTATAGTACTATGCTTATTTTTGAAGTATGTATATAAATTAGTACAGATATTCTGTGTTTTTAATTTTAAAAAGTATGGTATTAAAAAAAAAATGCAATAACTTGGACAAATATCAATCAATTTTGTGATTTTTTTTTTAAATTATTCTAGTAAAGAATGAAATTTTACAAATATTATAGTTATAATTTAAAAAAATACACATTTACAATTACAAAAAAATTATAAAAACTACAAAAATATAAGATTATTTTATTTCACTTCATAATTTTGTTTTCGAAAATGAATTCGAAGATATACTTTATTTTCGCAATCTTTTATTGCGATGTACAATAATGTCACTTCCTTCATCACTGTCTTCATTTATTTGAACAAAGGTCTCGTCGTCCGTAGTGCCGATGTCATTTGATACATTACGATCATCCGCAATAGAACTAACTTCCGACATGGTGAAAAATATCGATTCACTTTAGGGTGTATTTATTTTAACAGAATAAATAATGAATACAGTTATCAAGACACGCGGCAACCGCAATATACCACACTCAAATTGAACACGTTCTCTCTCGAGGACGACAAAAAGCACGCTGAAAATTATATTTTAAATGTATTAGTTACAAATGAAAAACCTTTCTCTTTATAACTTCTCTGTGGCATGCATTTATACATTATTATACATACATATAGATCATATACGCATTTCACTTATATACCAACTACGTATCTTCTGTACACAAAATCATTTAAATGTTAAAATATGTAAAAGTCCAACGTTAATAAATTAATAAATAAATATTCTATGTTACCTTTTGCTTCTTTTTTAAACCCCCGTTTAATAATCGCTTACCCTAATAAAAAAGATGATTTATTTAATTAATCAAAAATAAAATCCCTAGCAACGCCGGGAATGAACCAGTTACAGTAGAAATAACGTGTCGTAAACACTTTGAACGTAGTAAATTAGTTGTTTTTTTAACTCCGCCGTGGGAGGACGTTCTTTCCGTTGGTGTTTGTCGTAAAAATGTTTTTTTAGTCTTAAATCAACTGCGAAAAAGGCGGTAGTGATTTCTGACAAAACTTAAAAAAGTGATTTATTACGCTTAGAATAATTGCGCAGAGTTTTAGCGGAAAATGGAATTAGTGTTGCGAGTTGTTTTTCTAGTGTCATTTTGGTTGGCTGCCAGTCTTAATGCCGAACTGTATAGAGGTAAGAATCTTTAAACCAGTGATGAACAAAATTTTTAGCCAGAGGTAAAAATTATTACTTTCTAATATGTTCAAGGGCCACAGGGGGTAGGGTACCTAACAAAGGTAGGCTGTGTGTAGTTTTTCATAGAATATTTGTAAACAGCTATCTAACTGTGTACAAGTTCCTTTCCCAAATCATCGAAAAATACATTTGGATCAAAAAATTTCCGTACATTTCTATTATCGTTTAACCGTTAGAATGCAGCCCAGCGACATCGCGCTGTAGGCTTTCATTACGTAAATTGTGACGAAGCGCTACAGCGCTGCAATTTTCAGCGTGCTTTTAGTCGTCCTCGAGAGAGCAAGTGTTCAATTTGAGTGTGGTATATTGCGTTTGCCGCGTGTCTTGATAACTGTATTCATTATTTATTCTGTTAAAATAAATACACCCTAAAGTGAATCGATATTTTTCACCATGTCGGAAGTTAGTTCTATTGCGGATGATCGTAATGTATCAAATGACATCGGCACTCCGGACGACGAGACCTTTGTTCCAATAAATGAAGACAGTGATGAAGGAAGTGACATTATTGTACATCGCAATAAAAGATTGCGAAAATAAAGTATATCTTCAGATTCATTTTCGAAAACAAAATTATGAAGTGAAATAATCTTATATTTTTGTAGTTTTTATAATTTTTTTGTAATTGTAAAGGTGTATTTTTTTTTAATAAGAACTATAATATTTGTAAAATTTCATTCTTTACTAGAATAATTTTTAAAAAAAATCACAAAATTGATTGATATTTGTCCAAGTTATAGCTTTTTTTTTAATACCATACTTTTTAAAATTAAAAACACAGAATATCTGTAGCAATTTATATACATACTTCAAAAATAAGCATAGCACTATAACGGTTAATTTCCTTATTTGTTTTTTTTCTTCTTCTCATAGTAGGCACAGCTTTCAGCCTTCAAGGGCTATAGCACGCCTCTGGTACCTACAGCTTAAAATGGTTAACTTTTACGTAGCCAGTGCAGATAGATTTGTTTTTACATGTGAATTGATAGACTCTCCCTAGTAAGATTTCGACTGCTTTCTCATAGCACTAATCAGTACCTATCAAACATATGTAATTGTTATACATAATTGATTATACTTTACTTTTTTCTCGTCTCTTTATTCTTTATTATCACACTTTACTTTTTTCTCGTCTCTTTAATCTTTATACTATACTTTTTTTTCTCGTCTCTTTATTCTTTATTATCACACTATACTTTTTTTCTTGTCTCTTTATTCTTTATTATCACACTATACTTTTTTTCTTGTCTCTTTATTCTTTATTATCACACTATACTTTTTTTCTTGTCTCTTTATTCTTTATTATCACACTATACTTTTTTATCGTCTCTTTAATCTTTATTATCACACTATACTTTTTTTCTTGTCTCTTTATTCTTTATTATCACACTTTACTTTTTTTCTTGTCTCTTTATTCTTTATTATCACACTTTACTTTTTCTCTTGTCTCTTTATTCTTTATTATCACACTTTACTTTTTTTCTTGTCTCTTTATTCTTTATTATCACACTATACTTTTTTTCTTGTCTCGTTATTCTTTATTATCACACTATACTTTTTTTCTTGTCTCTTTGTTCTTTATTATCACACTATACTTTTTTTCGTGTCTCTGTATTCTTTATTATCACACTATACTTTTTTCTCGTCTCTTTAATCTTTATTATCACACTATACTTTTTTCTCGTCTCTTTATTCTTTATTATCACACTATACTTTTTTCTCGTCTCTTTAATAATAATAATAATAATCGGATGATTTTTATAGCGCCGATTTTGTGAGAAATCACCTCAGGGGCGCTGTACAAATATTACTTCCTATCCTTATATTATTCTTATATTACGTGTATTCTACGAATTTATTATTATTATTTATTTATTTATTTTTTTTTAAATTGAAAAAAAAAGAAGCTAACTTTAATCTTCATTATAACACCATACTTTTTTTTCTCGTCTCTTTAATCTTTATTATCACACTATAATTTTTTTTCTCGTCTCTTTATTCTTTATTATCACACTATACTTTTTTCTCGTCTTTTTAATCTTTATTATCACAGTATACTTTTTTTTCTCGTCTCTTTATTCTTTATTATCACACTATACTTTTTTCTCGTCTCTTTATTCTTTATTATCACGCTATACTTTTTTTCTTGTCTCTTTATTCTTTATTATCACATTATACTTTTTTTCTCGTTCCTTTATTCTTTTTTATCACACTATACTTTTTTTCTCGTCCCTTAATTCTTTATTATCACACTATACTTTTTTATCGTCTATTTATTCTTTATTGTTACACTATACTGTGTTTTCTCATCTCTTTACACTTTATTATTGAACTATACTGTGTTTTCTCATCTCTTTACACTCTATTATTGGACTATACTGTGTTTTCTCATCTCTTTACACTTTATAATTGGACTATACTGTGTTTTCTCATATCTTTACACTTTATTATTGGACTATACTATTTTTTTTCATCTCTTTTATTTTATTTTTATTTCCGTTTTATTTTATTTGGAAAACCAACAGTTTACAGCAATAATTACATTTATCAAATATATTTCAAAAATGAACCAATAATTGGTTTTCACTTAGTTAGTTTAGTTAGTTAGTTTTCACATTGGTTAGTTTAAAAAAAAAAAAAGAGAGAAAAAAGTTACAAGGTTAGCCTATGAGGTTAGGATAATGGGAGGAAGGGGAAGGGAAAGGGAAAGGATCTAGTTTGTGTATACTAGTGTGTATTGTGTGAATGTTATTTATCGATTTTTGGTTTGAAATTATAAGGGGCTGAGTTGAATAAGTCGAACTCACTGTATGAAGTGTTAAAATTTTGTGAAGCGCGTTGAATAAAGGTGTTTTGTTTTGAGTTAGTGTTTCATTGAGGTATGTTTAGTGTGTGGTTCTGTCTGGTTTGTCTATTGGGCACTCTTAATTGGATTCGTTCAAGTAATTCAGGGCAATCTATCACAGAGGTGGATATTTTTTGTAAAAACAGTACGTCTGCGGAATTTCTGCGGCTTTCTAGTGACGAAATCCCGAAAAACGCGGCTGACTCCTCATGACTCGAGTGGGGACGATAGCCCCGAAAATCGAGGTATCGTAGAAAACGGTTTTGTATTTTCTCAATCCTTTCTGTGTGTGACGTGTACCTGGGATTCCAGACTTGAGAGGCATATTCCAAAGAACTGCGTACATACGCGAAGTAAAGCATTTTCATTGTGTTTACCTTTTTAAAATGTTTGCATATTCTGAGTATAAAGCCAAGTGTCTTGGAAGCTTTAGCAACCATTGATTCGATATGGCGGTCGAAAAGTAACTTCTGGTCTAACAACACTCCTAAGTCCTTGGCCTCCGTCATTTTCATCAATATTGTGCCATTAAGGGCATAATCAAAAGACTTTACACTTTATCATTGGACTATACAGTTTTTTCTCATTTTTTACACTTTATTATTCGACTATACTGTTTTTTCTCGATATGTATTATAATACTATGTTTAGTAAGAATCTACTATCCCTATACAAGGCGCTATACCATGAGTTTACATTTAAAAAATTGCATAAAAAAAAAACTCTCCTCTGGGGTAAATATGCAAGTTTTGTTACATTTAATGAAAAATGCATGAAAAATGCGTAATTTTAGAACTCAATAAGTATTCCCATTTTATAGTTTTACGATAAAAAATGACGGAACGGATTGGGGTAGCTGTAGCTCAGTTGATTAGAGCGCAAGGTCCCGGATAGACCATGAAGTCTTGTCTTCGAGTCCCAGTAGCTACCGTTATCGTTTTCTTTTCTTTGTCTTTTCGGCTTCTTATGTCAGTATGAGAGTTGTTAATATTATCTTTAATGATTAAAAAAAGGATAAATTCGCAAAGTATATTTGCTACTCGTTTCAGAGTGGTATGTACTTTTAGAATCGCCCTGGAGAAAGACCACCATTCAGCGTCGAAACATCACTTACAAGGGGTTTAGCCGTGTTTTGTGACCAGATCTGAGTATTCAGGTACTTCCCCACATTCTTTTTTTCATCTCCTTTCGCTTCTCGAACCTTCAGCCTCACAACGTACCCCAATTAGGGAGGCCATAGTCTCATTGGCTCCGGACGGTTGGGAGCAGTTGGGATTCTTGTGCGGTATTAATATTTAAAAAAAAAATATGAAACACTAATCCCATTCCAAACAACTCTCATCAAAACAATATTTATTATCGCTTTCTTGTGAAAGAGTAGGTCACTTATATAATTGCATATATATTTAGATATGTAATCTTTCACCTTTTGACCATTTAACCCATGAAGACTGCACACCATATTTATTAGATATATTTTAACCTTCACATAATATTTTATTTGTTTTGTTGCGTTGGCCTTCTACGAGTATAATAATATTACAAGTATGCCGAGATAATAATGAAAATAACCGAACTAAAAAGATAACAGAGAATAATATGGGAATCAATTGAGGATTGAACTGATTTTTCAGCAAAACCAATTCAACTTTTTTTTTTTAAATTAAACTAAATTTTCTACCATTTAAAATCATAAGAGTCTCTGGAAATTTAACAGTGTCTGAGATACTGTTAAAATGTTTAACAATTTTGATTGCGAAGAACTAATTATTTGGCAAAAATTATTAGACATTTTTTTAAAGCAGACTAAATTTGAAACTAAAACTTTCTCTGCAGACGTAATAGTGTCTGAGATGCAGCTTTTGAAAATTTCGAACATTTTTAATATTTTGCCATTTTTAGCAATATTTTTAAAGATGTTTTTAAATTTTTACCTCGAAGAACTAATTTATTGAAAAAAATATAACATGCTTATTTTTTTAAGACTGAATTTTCTGCAATCAATTATCAAAACTATCTCTATCGGTTAAATTGTGTCAATTAAAGTTAAATTGTGATTTTTTTCAATGTTTGCCACGAAGGACAAATAATTTGAAGAAACATAAAAAAAATTAAATCGCATAAATTTGCAACAATTTGAATAAAAATCGTCTCTATAAACTTTATGTTGTTTGAGATGCATATGTTTTAAATTTACTTAAAGTTTTGCAATTTTTAGCTATTCTTTTCTATTTTTTTACCCCAAATAACTAATTTTTCAGTAAATGCAATTCTATAGTTTTTTTAAATAAAATAATATTTTTATTGACTTGATGTCTGAGATACAGTAGTAATTTGAAAAACTGTCCTATTTAAAAAAAATTGAATGGCCTTTGCCAAAAAACATTCTCAATCTTTTTTTGAAAAAAAATGTTTTTTTACAAATGAAACAAACATCTAGGACAATCGGTTCAACGTCGTCACTATCGCGATTCATATTTTAGTATTTCACACTAAAAAATGACACGTTGTTACAACGTTCCACAAGGACAGTGGTCAACACAAAACTTACCGAAAGAAGGTGAGAGGAATAGGAGAAGTACGTAAGGAAGGGGGGGTGGGCCAACCTTAGAATAAAAGGTAAAAAAACAGATTCGAATCCAACTGAACACTGGCTCGTACCAATGAGTGCGAGCGAGCATGCATAGAAGTGGACAGAAAAATATTTATTATTTACATTGTAAATATACGAGTATCTGTCATGCAAATAATAATATTTTCTGATATTTTGTTTTACCGCTGTCGTTTCAATGAAATAATATATCTTTCGCTTTACATGAGCATGAATTTTTCAAAATATTCCCCACCCACCCTCCCTCCCCATCTACGGACGGTGGTGAATCACCACTTTAATTTATTTAAATTATTTACTTATTATTACTGACTTATTACTATTTATTTTGGTTTATTTTTATACACCTATTATTATATACATAATTTTATTTATGTATTATTATTTATCGTTTTACTAAAATTGTAAAGCCGCTCATCTCAACACAGGACTGTCCCAGTGAGATGACTGGGCAATCATTTTTGTTTTGTTTTTAAATAGAGATTAAGAATAAATACATAAATGAATTTGGCTGGACTTAGCGGATTTTCATCTCTACTGCCAAAATGAACTTATTACCAAATTTTCATGAATGAAACAAATACGTAATTTATTTCACGTCTACTTTCCCCGTTCTATTTTAGTATACATATCATAGCTGTGTTTTGAATAATTTCTAGCTCTTTAGGTTTCCTTTATTGGCTAAATATAATATTGTGGAGCAATAATTCAAATGTGTTTCTACTTAGTTTGTTTCCTTGTCTCCAAAAAATTGTACACTTTTTAGCGTACATTAAAAATTTGGTGAGGCAATTAGTTCTGAAATCACTATTACATGGGTTCAGGGAAGGTTAGGTATGTTAAGTAGAGTTATTTAATTTATTACCTATTTTGTTGCAGGTGATGAGTGTACCTTCACTAAAACTGGAGAAGTGGGGGTGTGCAAACTCCTGGGGGGCTGCAAAACGGCTCGGGCGGCCCTAAGGGCCGGGAATGAGCCTCAGGTATATGAAGCGGTTTATAATAATACCTATGGATTATATTCAAATATGCGTACTAAATAAAAATATTTTAATGAATTGCGTTTATTTCAATTAAATAAAAACCCAAATTATCAATTAAGAGGAACGGCTGTGCGGTCTGTTTCATAAAAAACTTAATTTTGGATTTGAGGCCAAAATGCTCACCTAAAGCAAATCATCTTTTTTTTCGTCAAAAAGTACAGTAAATATTACGGATTAGAAGTAATTTATTTATTTTTGTTTTACATTATGAAATAAAGGCAATTAAAAAATATTATTTTTGGCGATTTTAGAGGCAGCTTTAACAATTATTCGGGAGCTAAGGGTGATTAAAAAAAAATTACAACAAAACTGCAAATAATTTTCTAAGTTGCCTCTATAATTATGAAAAAAAAAAGAATTCATGGCCTATACTTCATAATTTAAAAAAATATATATACATAATTCTCATACGTACTAGATATTTACGAAACCTTTAATTAAAAAAAAATATGTGCATTTAGTTCGGATGGGTATTTTGCAGTTGCCTCTAAAATTATGAAAAAAAAAGAATTCATGGCCTACACTTCATAATTAAAAAATATATATATATACATAATTCTCATACGTACTAGATATTTACGAAACCTTTAATTAAAAAAAAATATGTGCATTTAGTTCGGATGGGTATTTTGACCTCGAATTCAAAATTAAGTTATGTATGAAACAGGCAGCGCAGCCGTTCCTCTTAATACATTGAACAGCAGGGAGAGAGCCCTGTTGCCTGGAGTCGTGATTCCGGAAAAATGTCACGATCTACAAACTCTCAAGTGCCAGCTGCGTTCTTAGTGTTGCCAGAGCTAAATATTTTTTGTAATAGTGCCTGGCTGCATTGCATACTTATCTTTTAAGCTTTTTGTGTGATTACCGCACAAGAATCCCAACTGTTTCCAAACTCTCCTAAGCCGGCGGGATTTGGGCATCCCCAACTGGAGTATGCTATGAAACGTCGGTAAGTTAGTTCCACTCTTAGGAAATATCTGCAGCTTGTGTCCATGGCCTAGCGTGAAATTATGTTTATTTTTTAATATTTATTCAAATTTACCAGCACCGTGCAGTGCAGAACAGTACAGTACAGACACGACAAATTTGTTGCTTACATTTTTTATGAACACAATCACAGCGCACATAAGCGTAACGTATCCGCGCATGAATAGGCCGGCACCGCACGAGATAATCGGCTAGAAAAATTTGGCGGTGTCGGCGGCTGCTGGTGATGTCTGCGCCTGCGCAGCAGGAAGATGGACAGCGAAAAATTGATTGAATTTGTCTGGGACTATAGATGATAAAATAATAATAAATAAAATAAAAATACTGTTTCTCCACACAGCGAAATAATTTCTCTCGGGGTCATCTTTGGGGATTCCGTGTGAAGGGTCTTTTAGAAGATAGGAAGGAGTTAACCTGGGTCTTGAACAGACCTACGTTTTTATGACAAATAATCCCACAGCCGAGCTGTTGAATACAAGAACGATTCGTAGAAGCGTCCCGTTCTCATGTGATGAATGTCAACCATGTACAAATGTTGGGCGCGCGTTTGGCGTATTTCCCGACTATGTACCGGTCCCGTAGGGATCAATGACGCTAGTTCCCCTGAGAATCTTCCATTGAAATATCGGTAGAAAAAGGATAGCATTCCCACCTGACGTCTATGCCACAAAGATTGCAATTCGTTTGTTAAGATGGACGAATGGCACATTTCAGATACTTGGGGCTCCCGACCAAATTCTACAGTGGGGCGCACTTGAAATTACTCCGTACTCGGGTCTGCGCTGTGCCGGTACTGTACCGTTCTGCACTGCGCGGTGCTGGTAGATATGAATAGACCTTAATATTTATTTGTGTGCGTTGCAGCGGTGCGGTTATGAGGACACCACCCCCATCGTCTGCTGCACAATCGGCTCTCAACTGCCGCCGTATCTCCAGAAGACCGAGCCTACCACGACTAAGCCGAAGACCGTCGAGATCAATCTCCCTAACAGAATTAAAAAGCCAACCACCTACCCCAACATCGGGACCACCTGCCCTCCGCTGCCTAATGACGCTGTGATGGTTGAAAAAACGGGTCAGAAGTCTTGGGATTGTAAGTAAAAAAAAGACAACTTTTTCACAAATTAAATAGAATAACAATATAGTGATCTGCAAATTACTTATTTAATTAAATTTTTTTATATTTTTTGTTTAATTTGTAGAAAAATTTAACTACTGCTATTATTATTCATCGTCAAATGCCTTCAAAAAGCAAAACAGCATTCACGCGTAATAATAATTAGCTGGCAGAATTTTTTTTATAAAAACGTTTTAAATAACGAATTTATTAAATAGTTAGTATAAAATTTTTAAACTTTCCCGTGCTACGATTAATCCAATAATATTTTTGAATATAAGTTGTGAGGTTGAAGGTAGTGGGGAGAGGAAAGAAATGGGGAAGAAGAAGGTGGAAAAGTACCTGGCTATTTAGAGATGGTCACCAAATACGCGTGAAGCCATTTCAAACAACGTTTCGATTCTGAATGGTGGTCTATAACCAGGGCCAGACTGAAAGTATCTACCACTCCGGAATGTGCCGATTAATTAATCAAATAAAATTTAACACGCGCACGCCGGGATTTGAACCGGCCACTTTCGGATTCGTGACCGACGATCATAACCATGGCCGTGATCCTTTTCAAGGAAATCAATTGCTCAATTCATATCCACTGTATTTCATTTTGTTTTAGACTGCATTGACTTAGCTTCTAGCGTGTACCCCTGTAAATCGGATGATTTCTCTCTCATCACAAGATACTCCAGAAGCAATGAATGCGCCCACTTGTCCACCCCTCTGATCGTCGGAGGAAACGCCACGAGTCCAGGGGAATTTCCTCATATGGTAAGTAAATTTAAAATGAAGTAGGAAAATAATCACACAGTTCTAATCCTCTACAAAAAACACAGACACATAAAACCAAAATAAGCCAAAATGCTGCCTGAGGTTATGATACGTAGTCCTACAAAAAGAAGAATCCAAAATCCAGAATTAAAAACCTTTGCACGCAGGACACTTTTATCTTTGGATCTGCTCTAAAAGATGGACCAAAGCAATTAAATTAACGAATTGATTAAGCGTGAGATCATTGTTAGATTGACTGATGATAGATAAATACTGCCGTAGGCTCATCGTGTAAAAATATAGGAATTATTACCAGGAGGTCTATTCTTGTTCTATTGTCTATGATGACAGCTCTCAGGTGTCATTCAGAGAATGACATTCATTAAAAATGTCAATATTTGCGTAGTTTTAACAAGTGAAAAACTCAATATTAAGTAAGTAAGAAAATTGTCGGCACGGTAAACAAAACAATGCACAACGGCAGATGGCGGCATAGATATACCACCATAGAAATATCATGGCGGCAAATGTCACTTTTAGAAGTAGTTACAGAAAAAAGGTCATTACTCTTGTAGTGAAATTACATTTAAAAAAACGTAATTCTTTGTTTAAAAGTGTATTTATGATATTTAAAAATAAAACAAAAATTGATTAAAATTCAATACAAAATAACGTTATTTTTAAAAGTTTTAGTACAAACCGTTTATGATTTTTTTACTATGTGTCTCGGGAATTTCGCTGTTAGTCTTTAAGCCTAAGGAAAAGAAAAAGGAATTTTCCTTAAAAAGAACCAGAATAGGTCTTCTGTGGAAGCGATTCAGAGGCTTTTCGAGGAAAACGTAGATGACTGAAAGAAAAAAAAATGCCAGCAGTTTTAATAGTCTTCTCCCTTCTCACAAGCCTTCAAGCGTACAGTTTTTAGACATAGACCTCTCTAACAGGTTTTCAGATTTGCCGACACTCTCACTCATCCGAAACTAGCAGTTATTTTCAAATAGTCTTCACATAGTTTCAATTTGGGAGGCGGGTTTCAGTACTGCCGCCCCGGGAAACATTTAGTGGATAACCAGCACCTCAGTCGCCACTGAAATTGGTTGGTAAAGGTTTTGGCGGTGGATTCGTTGGCTCATTTTATGTGGTCATTTTCTAATACGTAAAAAAATAAAATTAATCGAATACCAAAATAACTGCTGCACTCGAGAAAAATACTCTCCTTGCCATTTTAACGTACTGCTTTATGCAACTGTAAAAAATATTTTTTTGCACAACTGTGTAATTTTTAAATTAAAAAATGAGATTTGTTAAAGTGACGGAAAATTAATAGGTCAATTGGGAGAGTGGTCTCCCGGTAAGACAGGGGATCTGGGTTCGTTCACCTTTTTATTCTCTGTGTCTTTTTCTGTTTCATATTTCATTGAGAATTAATAACATTATCTTCTTCAATGAATAAATATTGCAATGAGCTTTATGAGCTTCAATTAGTTATTCTAATTAAAAGAGTAGATGTCCCGAGCTCGAGTCTCGGACGCAACCTAAGCTTTTTTCTGAGTTTTGTTGTATCGGACGTCACCGTCTCCCAGAATGGTTCGACGCGGCCATTTTTGTCTTCATATTTCTTATGTATAGATTGTTCATATTATTGTTGTTTGTTAATATATGTAACGGGCGGTCTGTAGCGAGCTTGTTGCCCCAGACCGCTTAAACTGAAATGACTGAAATAAAACGTAAGAACAGTACGGCGGGACAGAGACAGCTTTGTCGGGCATTCACACGGCGCCGTAGGTCGGCGCGTTTCGGACTGCCTTAAGTGGCCTGCGAAAGCCACTTCGGGCAGTTAAATCATTTTTACGCCGTCGTACTTTCCAAGTAAAGTTCTTTCCAAAATACGCTTCATGACGGCAGGGGTCCCCCAGGGGTCCCTGCTCTCCCCCACCCTCTTCAATGTCTACGCACACGACATATCCCTCGCAGAAAACCACCATTCATACAAAGCTCTGTATACAGATAAAACTACCGTTATGGTTCAATACAGTTCGCCCAAGATGATTACACACCGCCTACAGTTAAACATTAACAAACTCCAAGATTGGTATGACGAATGGCGCATAGACGTGAATCCCACAAAGAGCGTAGCGGTTTTCTTTTCTCGTAAGAGAGGCCGCTCCGGTCCCAGTGGGAACTTCACATTGCACGGCCAGGTCATACCGTGGAAAAACAGCGCCAAATATCTTGGAGTCACATTAGACAAAAAACTCACATGGATACCACACATCAAAAATACACTAACAAAAGCCCGGTAGATTTCTGGTGCTTTACACCCACTACTACAATATCACTCAAAAACCTCACTCAGAAACAAACTGCTCATATATAAATCACAAATACGCCCCGTTTTAACATACGCCTCACCCATTTGGGCCACAGCCAATACAAAGCGACTCGAACAATTCCAAAATGTCATGCTCAGAAGATGCACCAAAAGTCCTTGGTTCGTCAGAAATAGCATAATTAATACAGGTACGAAAATCCCCCCTGAGGAAACACATTTAGCCAAATCTTTTTTCTCCAAACTTACTTCAAACCCGAACCCAAGCATCAATTGCCTCGGGCAAATAAGACCCGACGACAACCCAACCTACCCCCTCCCGATCTCCATAACACTCCCCCCTTGATGTGTGGGCTCTAATAAAAAAAAATAACATAAGAGCAATCAAAAATACAAAAAAAATTGTATTACAATTTATGCAAAAAGAAGCCAATCCACCCGGTATGCAAAAAATATCCAACACTTCAAAAAAAAAATAATCAAAAAATACAAAAAGTATAGTATTTAAAGCCCTATATGTTGCCATAGGCAGCCCACACATCGGGTAGAAAAAACCTTCCTCCACGTAACCGTCACCCTCAGATCGCGAGAGAGAGAGATTGGGTTCTCTGAAACTCGCCCGCACCAATAGAATACAGTATACACTTCGGGAAGTTACTAGTTAGTTAGAAACATGAGGGGTATTGCTATAAGCCCCAGCTAGTAAGAGGATTACAAAAGAATCCCTAAAATCAAAAAAATCTAAAAATCTTCGGGCAGTTAGCATTCGACCGCCAGCCTGACAAGTACTTCTCTCTCCACCGCCCGCTCTGACTTCTGAACCACCCGCCTTGTTTTAATTTGACCACTGCTTACCTTCATCGTACTACTGCCTCGGACTGTACCCAATAAGCAACTGCCTCGGACAAGGCCCGCAAAAGTGACGTCCCAAGGACAAGTCGTCAACAAAAGTTGTTGTCGTCAGTACCGTTCCTCCACGCAGAGAGAACGGTAGGAGTGCTACCTCCCCTCCCAGCCTCGCTCCGTAGATTGGGATCAGCCGGCCTCATACAGTTCGCTTGTGTGCCAGATTACGTCTGGTATACTCCTTATGTTTCGTATTTCTTACATACCATTTAATTATTTAATAATTTTTTTTATATATTTTTCCAGGCCGCTTTGGGACACGACAGTGACACTGGAATCAGTTGGATCTGCGGTGGTAGTCTAATCAGCAACCGATGGGTAATGACAGCTGCGCATTGTCTAAGAATGTAAGTCCTCTGTAAATCGTCTCCATATTCTCTTTTTGGATTATTTCTAATTTTGAAACTGTCAATTCATGGTGGAATTCATACTAAAATGAATTTTTTGAATAAAAAACCTTTGTAACCTTTTTCCACTTACATTTTTTAACTGAGATTTTTGTCGCAGACATCCAAGGTGAACTACAAAAATCCTGATGTGTACCTATTATAACATAATAAAAGATTTAAAAAACCCGTTAAAATGTACCTGGTTATCCGTAGTTCATGTAAATGCATGACAAAAACTGCTTTAAGAGGACACAATACCCTAAAAAAAATCCTTTTAGGGCGTTCCTAAAGACCGGTGGGAGGAGTTCGCGGCCAGACGAATTGATGTTTCGCGGCGCACTTTCCGTCCGCAGCTAAAAATTATTGCACAGTGTGACATGTCGCGATTTTATTTGGACAAATATAAATGAATTTCTGTATGATATTTAAATGCATTTATGAAAATTAAGTTTATTGTTAGCAATAGTTAGGTAATAATATAATTTACATTGTTTGTGGAAACTCATGGTTCCGTACAGTGGTAAATTATGATCATCTGCATCTGAGAGTTCCCAAATAATCATAAATCACACATCCTTTCTTTGGTTATTCATTTTTGTTGGGTGGAAATTTCCGAGGCCAATATAAACTCAAAATCAAACGATTTTCGTTTTTAATTAATTTATTTACGTCAAATATTTGGTCACCTATTTTTGAAACTTTTATTTAAATACAAAGTTTTAAAAAATCTTAAAAATAATTTGGTTACATAAACAAAGAATGTTTACGTAGGATACATGTAATCTGAAAAAATATAGTAAAAAATATTGAGGGTGCTACTTAACATATGAATATAAAGCGACAAAATTAGAATCATCAGATGAAAAATGAAATATATTATAAATTACCTATCTAATATTTATTTCAAATAATCGACTGTGTTTAGGAAAAAGTTAAAATTTTACAGAAGAAACGAAAGACGTTACAAGAGTGAGTTTTTCATAACAATAAACAATATATATCAGCGTAAAGGGAGCGCCGTAATAATAATTGTTTTCAATTTAAATAAAGGAGAAAAGAAATCCTTAATACATTTATTTTCAGTATTGGTATGTTCTGTTAGGAGATTTCTGCATAGAACCAGCCAGTAAGAATATAATTCCACGATTGTATCAATTTCTGACGGCCTCCATGGTAAGGCTCTCGACTACGAATCCGAAGGTCGCGGGTTCAAATCCCGGCGTGCGCAAATACATTTTATTTAATTAAGTATTTTATTTTCATGTCAATACCGCACCAGAGTTTTGACTGTCCGGAGCCAGTGGGACGATAGGATTTCTATTCGGGATATGTTGTGACGGTAAAGAAAGTCGGGAAGGGAGAGAGACTGGGAAGAGGAAGTTTGGAAAGTACCTGGCTATTCGGATCTAGTCATCAAACATGGCTAAAGCCAAATCAAGAAACGTTTTGATTATGAATGTTGTTTTTTCACCGGGGCGATACTTAGAGTATCTACCACTCTGGAACGTGCCGCAAATAAAATTTCAACTTCGGACTCAAGCTTCTCTAAAACGACTCCTAGATCATTTTCCTCTTGTTCCAATAATTTCCGGACATCACGGATAAATAATTAATATGCGAAAAAAAATCGTATGTATAATTACGTTAATTTAAAAAGAAATACAAAAAAAAATCTGCGTATAATTGTTTTTACTCGTGACAGCTGTTTGACATTCCGAAATTATGCCTCCACACACATAAAAAAATTCTGTGCCGCAAAACTTTTTTAAATATTTAAATTTAAATAATAAATAATAAATAATAAATATTAAAAATAAAAATATACTTTAAAACAGTAAAATATATACATACAGGTACATATTTCTATGTCCGCATTTCATTAAAACTAGCACACTGTGCGCTTTAAAAATATAAATTTTGTGCTAGAAAGTAACATGTTTTATTAAATTGCGGAAAAATTCAAAATACCTTTACTTACTTGTAGAAGAAGTTTAGTACAAAAAAACATTAAATTTCAATATTAGATTTCAAGTATTCGTAAGAATAAAATAAAAATGTGAGAAAATAAGTCAATGTAGCATCGGACCGTAACACGTCCTCACTCGCCGAAGGTTGATCGGCATCTAAAAATGTAAATGCTGTAAGTGACTGACACGTAAAACACTATTCGGCGCGCCCGCGGCCTGGGTTTTTGAGGGGCATAGGGTCGAGATTGCTTCAGCGGGCTTAAAAAATGATAGTTCCCGAGGGATGTATTTTAATTAATTCCGATGAATATGTTCCTAAAAGAACAGATGTTTTCAATTCGATGTATCGGGAAGTTATTAATTCATCTTTTAGAAAAATAAAATTTGATCGCTACCGCTAATGTTATAGTTGTAAAACGCTTTTCAAATTTTTAAAAACGTTTTACGTGAAAAAATTTAATGTTAAAGCACATTTTTTATTAATCTAAAATATAAATAACATGCATCCCGTGTGTTTCCTTTTGAAAAAAAAGATACTGTACTCACGAAGTAGTCGGAATTAATTAAAATGTGAGTCTCGGGCAAACCCCCGTCATAGGCGGTGATATCAACTCTTAAAATTCATTTAAGCAAACAAGACGGAAATCACAGGGAAAAAACAAAACCAGAAATAACCATCCGTTCAAATAAAAGCTGACACGACTGACTTTGTATATTTTTTAAAAAACCCATAGATTCAGTAAACGAACACAATGTAATCCGTCTTCCAGAGGGTAATAAACGAAACCGAGAGTACTTTTTAAAAACATAATAGCAAACTGTACCGTTAGCAATAAAACAAACTTATAACAATATCAGAAAGCAATGGTACTCACTTCTGACATCGATGTACGAGTATATAACTATCTATATCATAGATTTAGTTTTAATTGTGCCAGTCTGACGATGCCCGTGATAGGGTGAAAAAAATCATTTCTCATCCTCACCCAATTCGTGTCCGGACTCATTGTTTTGACAATGCGCCCACAGGAATCCCTATCCTGGGCTACTCCAGCGATCTCCGTCCATTGCAGTCGACGCGGATGTTGATCTTTGGATTTCTCGTCGGTTTAGTTGCAAGAAACACTCGGTTTATTTGCTCTTTAATTTGAATTTTAAATATTTTAACATAGCAAATCTATGACATTCCGGACGATTGCTATTGGGGATCCAATTCGTAAAATTCGAATGAAACCATGCCTTCCTTACGCAGATTGCGATAAGGTTGAAATTGCCGCAATGTTTTCCCGCCTGTCTATGATTTATACAAACATTAAAATATTTAAAAAAACCGAATTTTCCATAATATACAATAAAAGTCTTTCCGAGAAGGGGTTTGTAAATAGGAGATTTTACACTTCAACGCATTTTTTATAGGACTGATGTGTTCTACCCTCAATATTTAATTAAGGCATCTATAATCTGTAATATTTCTGGGCGGTCAAATTTTAAGATCGAGAATGAATAATTTTGGATTACTTCTCTGATCATTGCCATAAATGAGAAATATCAAAAACTCTTCTGTTTCTTATTTGATTTCGGAAACAATATTTCAAAGATTACTTTTACAAATCAAAATCAATTAAAAACATCAACAGAAATGCTAAAAAAAGCGCCGCAGATGAAAAATTTGTTTGGTTCATGGTCAAACCAATAAAGAGTGTTGATATTATCGTTCAGAGTAGTTGTAGTTATAATTTTTTTGCTGTTGTTGCTATTGTTGTTGTTGTTGTATTTTGTTTTGTTTGTTATTTTGTTGTTGTTATTTTTTATTGTTTTTTATGTTGTTGTTATTTTCGGTATTGTTTTTTCATGTTGGTGTGGACGTCATTAATGTTATTCTTTCCAGGACGATCAGTCACGTAATACTGGGTGGAGACGACCACGATTCTCCTTTAGACCCGAAAACCCACTTCACCGTCAGTGAGGCCATAAGGCACCCGGACTACCACCCGCCTCAGTCCTATAATGATATCGCGCTGCTGAAATTAGACAGGGAGTAAGTATGTTCGGAAAGATCAATAAAATCAGTTAATAATATCACGACTTTGGTGACTCTCCGCCAATTTTTTTTTTAAACTGAACTCGTTGCTTGTTGTGACGGGAGACTTTCTAACGGTACTCCGAAACAGCAGAATTCAATTAACATGATCCGGCAACTGCGTCGCTTTGAACCGAAAAGTTCTCAACTTTGTCCAGGCTCTTATTTCGGCAATGGAACTTTTGTACGAGCCGGCTCTGGTAGCGTACTGTTTAAAACTTTGGCCAATTCTGATGAAATACAAATTTTTGACAGAACCGAGAAATTGGCCTAATCATCTGTTATACAATATAAGATATTATATATCAGTAAAAGCACGCAGGATTTTTACCGATAGTCTTGTTCTCTCAATGTTGAACTTTCGAGACACAGTATGTTCCCTCTTTCCTGAAAAATAAGTATCCTACATGCATGTGTCCGATATTGCTATAATGTCCCGAGACGCGAGCATATCGCGTCTTACCTTTATCGGCATAGGATACTATAAGTATGTCGAACAGAAGGAACTTTCATTGAATGTACATTTTGATGAATTCGAAGGTTCCTTCATATCTGTTTGATAAACTGTAATGTTCCCGTGGCTCTCATGCATAAAATACATTGTTCTCCCCAGACATCGAACAGCTGTATTTAAGGGTAGTTACAGCTAGCTATCCCCCACAACAAAACCTTGGAATGAAATACCACTCTCCATTCGAAGGTCGACATCGCTGCAGTGCTTCAAGAAGTTCTGCAGCGAATGGTAGCTGACTGCACAGTCATCCCTACAGCACCATCGTTAAATATTAATTTAAAAACCAATTGTTCCCACCAGTGTGGAGTTCCGCACGACAGTAAGACCCGCTTGTCTCCATACCGGAGAGGTTGTCAATGATGACAAAGCTTTGGTGTCCGGCTGGGGAGCTACGGCCCAGGGTGGAATACAAAGTAACAGTCTATTAAAGGTAAGATTTCTCTCACTCTTCTTATTATAAAACTTACTAAACAGAGGAGCCCAACTCTGTCTTGGCACAGCTTCATTCACATTCGTATATCGTAAGCACAGTATGCAAGCCACTTTTCTTCGTATGCCTACGAAATTTTTTCATACATACCGCTTTGACTATTCACATTACCAGACTCAAGCATTTGGTTAATTTGATCGTGCCATGTCTTCTTCAGGGGTTCCTGTCTTCTTTTACCTTTAACATTCGTGTCATACGATATCCTTTCTTCGTTCATCAGCTCTACATGCCCAATCCATCTAAGCGTTCCATTCTTAATCTTGAACATTACGCTTACATCAGCCTTAGTAGTACACAACTGTTGACCTAGTACAAATCGCAAGTGCGCCCCACTATAGAATTTCGCAGCCACTTCTGGTCGGGAGCCCCATAATTCTGAAAAAACCATTCACTCAGTGCAGGAACGGGCGGTCCGTTTGGTAGATTCTCCAATCTTAGTACATGGATTGCAATCTTCGGAGCACAGACGTCAGGTGGAAATGCTGTTCAAGTTGTACCGGTATTTTAATGGAAGATTCTCTGAAAAACTAGCGTCATTGATTCCTTCGACACCTTTTGCACATGGGTGACATTTTTCACCTAAGAACGGGTTACTTCCACGACTCGTTCTGGTAATAAACAACTCTTATCTGTGTTTTTTTCCTCCTAGCTCATGGGACTCTTCAAGATCCACGTGACATCTGGATCGGATTTACGACATGGATTTACGAATGTCGTCAAATAGCCCTATGCAATAATAGGAAGGAATGAACCTGGGTTTTAAAGAGATTCATGTTGTAGGAGGGAGGAGACTCGGAGGCCGGCAAATCATAAAGACAATGGATGCGTATTACAGACAATGAATAACCCTTCAAAAAGTATTTAGAAAAAATCCAAGGTTGATATAAACATAATAAACTATGTAGACAACAACAACAACAACAACAAAAAAACGCATAATTTGGTTTGGCTTTCAGACAACCGTGGAGAAGTTCTCTTTCGAGGAATGCAAACGGACGAATCCACCTCTGAAGACCATGTTGAGGCAGGGCGTGAATGATCGCACTCAGTTTTGCTATGGTCACAACACCCTGAAGCAAGACACCTGCCAGGTAAAATAAATAAATAAATTACTGAGGATCGTGACTACCACTCCAATTTCCCTGTTGGACTAGGCTCCTCCACTTCTCATGGTCCTGCGCTGCCTGGAAAGCCATGGACAACGACGTTGCGAATTGTTCGTATTTCAAAGCTTTGGTCACATTAATTGTGTGCTGGATAATCATGTATTTTACCTAAATAGTAGCGGTGCTGAGCCGTGGTTAATTATGATTAGACGATGTCCAAAATCTTCTGTTTTTTGCCAACTTGTTTTTTAATGTCTTGTTCATAACGTTTTTTTTTCATTCCAGGGAGATTCGGGAGGCCCTCTGATGATTTACAACAGCGATAACGTTTACTGTACCTATCTGGTCACTGGAGTTACATCCAACGGGAAGATCTGCGGTGAACCCGGCTATCCAGCCATCTACACTCGGGTCTCTGCCTTCTTGCCTTGGATTGAGAAGACCGTCTGGCCCTGAAGATCAAACCAGACTATTTTGCCATCAATGCTCATTAGGTTATATTATTAAACTACTTTTTTTATTACCAATACTTGTAGTAAACTACGATTTGTTTGTAAGAATTTGACCAGTTTAATTTCTGTGTATCTACTGAATTAAAGGCTTTTAAAGTAAACTTTTTTAGTTTAATTATAAACGGGATGTAACACGATGTAGAGGTGGTTGATCCTTGAATTGGGCTGTACCTGCGGTTCCAGCTGCCGGAGACCGATGAAGAATTGTTTTTTATCCAGTTACTTATGGATCCTCGAAAATAAAAATAAGTCATGTAGGTGGGCGGTGGAGTTACAAATATAAAAGGTTCCACAGATATACATTACCATCCGCTTCCAGTGACAGCAAAGGAACCGATTCCAAGTAACCGAGACACGATTATCTAGCATATCGACAATACTTCCTTTGTTTGGCTGATTCATGGTTTTCCACAACCTGATTTCATCTTAAAATAAATTAATTAAATAATATACATAGTAAAGAATGCAAGGCTGATTGATGTAAGCGTAGTGAGCAAGATTAAGAAAGGTACGCTTAGATGGTTTGGGCATGTAGAGCGAATGAACGAAGAAAGGAGTGTAAGAAGAATATATGACGCGAATGTGAATGGAAGAAGAAGCCGGGGACGCCCGAGGAAGACATGGCACGATCAAGTGAATCAAATACTCGAGTCGGGCCATGTCGAAGTCGGAATAACAGAAGAGAATGTATGAGGCGTTGTATGAATGTGAATGAAGCAAGAAGTGTATGCCAAGATCGAGTTGTTTGGCGGTCCATCCTCTCTGTCTACCCCTGCGGGGAAACGGCGTGATGGTTAGTTAGTTAGTTAGTTAATATATTTTGTATTCACCACTTTATTAATACACAAATATCTACTTGTTTCGAAAGCGATGCTTTCTTCATCAGGAATATATAGAATAATAATGTAATGTTTAGACAAATGATAAAAAATAGAACGCAATAATGTAAGAATAGAAAAATTATAAACATAAACAAAAAATTATTAAAGTAGGTAAGTAATTAATAAATAATATTAATAAAAAATTATTATAAAACATTGAATAACAAATTTATATTAGAAACTATTTTTACTATGAATATTAATATGAAAATAAATTCAAAAGATTATTTATTAAATTTAATTCTCTATTAACGCTTTTTAGATTTCTAAAATTTGCAATTTGTCTAATTGTAAACCGGTTGTATTCATACATTTCATTTTGACTATATTTTAATAATTACAACTTACTTTACAGAGAGAAATCTAAGTACCTCGACTTAATCAAACTACAACGACAATGTTAGAAAGTACTCAAAACAAATACGAGACATGTCTTCGCGAACATATCCCCAAATACCGAAAACGACTGCACTAGTTTCCCATCAAAACACGACGCACTATCCACGCACTTTCCCTGCTCCGCAACATTCTAAACGCTGTTGGTCCGTTTATTTATTAACTTTAAAACATTTTTCATTTAGCTCTCTCTTCGCTCAAGTGATGAGGGAACCCTTGCGATTCAAATTCACCGAGATACATCATTCTCTCATTCACTTCCAGTATCAGCATTACGTCTCTAGAATGAACTGCCCTCTGACGTAAGAAATGCTCCCTCAACGCCCATTTTCGAGGCTAAAGTGAAGAATTCATTTTCTTCTTTCCACCCGCACGATGGTGGTTAATTCCCACCCTCCAACCTCCATGGGCCGACTCAAGTATTTTATTAACTTGATCGTGCCATGTCTTCCTCGGACGTCCCCGGCTTCTTCTTCCATTCACATTCGCGTCATATATTCTCCTTACACTCCTTTTTTTGTTCATTCGCTCTATATGCCCAAACCATCATGAAACGGTGCACGTTTGACCTTCAAAATAAACACAATGTAACACAATCATTCATAACCCCGGGCAACGCCGCGTACATCAGCTAGTTGAAAATAATATTAAAAAACCGAAACGCATAGAAAAGAAAAAAGATAATGGTAGCAGCTGGGATTCGAACCCAGGACCTCATGGCCTATCCGGGCCCTGCGCTCTATACCAACAGAACTAAAATATTAGTACCACATTCTTTGTTTTTAAAACTACTGTTTTCCGCCTCATGCTCGGGTTTTTACACAAAAATAGAACTAAAAACACCATTTTATTTTATTTTTACGTAATTTAAAAGTTGTTCGGTTTAAAAAAAAAATAAAACAGAAACAACAAAAAATGTTAAAAAAACTTTACCCAAAATAAAAATAAAAATGTCTAAATTTCATAAAGTAAAAATAAAACAGGAAACCTCTACGAGCGTCATGTGGCTACTGGCGAGCACAGTTCGTTTGTTTATCTTATGTAATGCTAATAGGTCGATACACGCAAGCAGTGCTCGGGTTGGCGCGATACGACAAATGAGCCGATCGCAAACACTGCTCGTTCAAGAGGATGGAGTGGTCAAATATATTTTTATTTATAAAAATTTAATACATTTGATTTCAATTTACAATATTACATTTCTCTTTTAAGCAATGAACAAAGTAAAAACGGTACATGAAACTTGTGATTAAAAGTGGTGTTACAAAGTCGGTGGTTTACATTATGCAAAAGACAGAGTGCACATTGACAAGTTTTGATTCAGCAGTTAAATATAATAACTAACTAAGTAACCATTACACAGGTTCCCCGCAGGGGTAGGGAGAGAGGACGGACCGCCAAACAACTCGATCTTGACACACACTTCTTGCTTCATTCACATTCATAGATCGTCTCATACATTCTCTTCTGTTACTCTACAACAAAATCCCACTATCCTTCAAAAATCACAAGAGCCACACTATCCTTTAAAAATCAAATAAAACACTGGATACGTTACACAGGGAGATCTGAAATAGAAAATATATTAACACCAAAAACAGACTAACACCGAAACCACTCAACTGCACTTAAAACACCTCACATTAGAATTGTTTTTTATTTTTTTCTTCGAGTACATCAATTTAATATAATGTTCGTATTTTCAATTAAGGCAAATCAAAGCCGTACGGAGAAATCTGGCATCAGAGGCGACTAAACTGCTAGTTAATTCGTACGTTGTGTCATTAACTTTTCAATCTTATAATGGTACCAACAAAGACAAAGGAGATTGGAAGAAAGGATCAGTTCCTCCGGCCCCCGTCCTCACCCGCCGCCCAACTTCACATAACTCCTATCATTTGTATTAGCGTCTTGCAATATATCGTAAGGAATAAATACAGTTAGCTTCTTTTTTTTTCTTCAATTTAACATGTATGAAAACATAGACCAAGCCGTATTTAATTTTGATAATGTAACTGCATCTCTTTATATAGTCTATAAATAATGTGTTATGATAATGTCCAAATAAACAAAATTTGTTAATATAGGAATAATGTAAGAATAGGAAGTAAGATTTGTACAGCGCCCTTGAGGTGATTTTTCACAAAAATCATCCGATTATTATTATTATTTATTTATATTTGTTTTTTATTTTTTACGTGATACCATACAAGAGTCCCATCTGCTCCCAATCGTCTGGAACCCATCCGCAATTGGGGTATGTTGTGACGCTGAATGTATTGAGGAACGCAACGAGTTGGGGGAGAGGAAGGTGGGAAAGTACCTGCCTATTCAGATTTGGTCACCAAAAACAAACATTTCTAACAATGGTGTCTTTCACCAGGGCAATACCGACAGTATGTACCACTCAAACGTGCCGAAAATTTACTACGTATTATTTTTAATTAATAAACTGTGAAATAACACAGATTTATCAAATAAAATTTACAGGCGCACGCCGGGATTTGAACCCGCGACCTCCGGATTCGTAGTCAAGGATCGTAACTCCTCAACCACGGAGACCGTCAATATGAATGTATCTGAATTTTGTTTTTTAGTTTGCTCCATTGTCGGATTCTTCAAAGTTTAATTTGAAGTGTTTCTAAATTGCATTTGAAAGTTCGTTATTATCTTTTGATGTCTTCAGGTAGTTTATTGAAATTTTTTCTTCCTTGATGAATATAATGATGTACGGCAAATGAAGTATTAATTTTGTATGGTGAGAATACGCATTTAAATCTTGTAAGCTTAAATCTTTAATCCACCGACACCATATTAAACTTAGGTTAAGATCTCTGAAGCGAATGTGTGGTAAAACAATGTATGGTTGCGCGAAAAATGCTGAAATTCGTAAATAATGCAAATATGATGTAAGCGTAATGGGTAATGGTTCGGGCATGTAGAGCGAATGAGCGAAGAAAGGAGTGTAAGGAGAATATATGACGCGAATATGAATGAAAGAGCCGGCGACTTCCCACGAAGACATGGCACAATCGAGTGAGTCAAATACTTGAGTCGGGCCATGTCAAAAGTTGGAATAACAGAAGAGAATGTTTGACTGTGCATGAAGCAAGAAGTTTATGCCAAGATCGGGTTGTTTGGCGGTCCGTCCTCTCTGCTTACCCCCGGTTAGGTGGTTATATATATGTGATAACAATGGTAATTTCTGTTTAATGTTTTTTAATTATCTTTCTTATCTACAATCCAAAAACTTGTTCCTCTTTTTTCTTTCTCTGTATTATATACTATATTATGTAAAATGCGATTTCATACATTTTGACCTCATTCGAAATATAAAAACACAATGATTTTTTTTCACAATGTCATGCACTCATATTATAAGAGTATTATTTTATATATATTTATTTCTTGCTAAAGCAATCCCGATGAGTTTCAAAACTCATTTTAGGACGGGAGGAATTTACAATACATAAGTAGGAGATAGTACATACAATTTTACATTGATAGCAAAATATCAAAAATACAAGTTTCACATACAAACAGAAATAATTTTATAAGGCCCAGTTAAATAGAACAACACACAAGAGAAAACATATAAGGGAACAACAAAATATACAAATATGGATTTATTGATTTTCATTTTTAAATATCCTTAAAAAGTATTCCTTTATACCATCATTTTGGGATTTTTTATTTTTCTGGATGGTTTTGTACATATCTGGAAGCGAATTATAAAGTGTGTAGGCAATGTAGTTTAAAGATTTTATTCCATATTTTGTAGTGTGTTTGAGGAATGCGGATTTTATTGTTATTTCGAGTATTGTGGTTGTGGATGTCTTGATTGTAAAGTGGCTTGACGTTAGTGTGAGTTGATTGTTGAGTAATTTGTAGGATGGTGCTGGTGATTTCATACTTAGGAAGGATCGTGATTGGAAGGATACCTGAAACTGAGTAGATGTCCCTGACATGAGTGTCCCATGGAAGTCCAAAAACATTTCTGAGGGCTCGGTTTTGAACCACCTGCAGATCAGCAATCAATTTCTTCGAGGCAAAGCCCCAGATACAGCAGAGATAGGAAATGTGTGAATGTACCATGGCGTACTATACTGCAGTTAGTAACGGAATGGGTAGTAATCCTTGAAGTCTATATAACACACCAGTTATGGGGGTAATTTTCTCCTTTACATGATTTATGTGGAGATCCCACGAGAGTTGAGAATCTAATATAAGGCCCAAATATTTTGTTGTCGTTTTCCTTTCGAGGCAGTTGTCACCAATTTTGATATCGAGGCAGGAATTTTTCTTGTTGCCGAATAGTAAATAATGCGTTTTTTTTACGTTAAGGGTCAGTTTATTTATTCTCAACCAGGTTGTGAGATGGGAAACATCGGCATTCATTTCCATTTCAAGTTCCGCTAGGTTTTTTTGTTATAAAAAATTACAGTATCGTCCGCATAAAGTTGAAGAGTTCCTTTAATGCCCCACTTTGTTATGTCATTAACATATATTAGAAATAGCAACGGTCCAAGAATCGATCCCTGTGGCACTCCACATGTTATTTCACCCAATTCACTCATTTCTCCACCCAGTTCTACTGCCGAAAAGCGATTTGATAGGTAAGATCTGAAAAGTTCCAGAGGAGTACCAACAATACCCAACTGTTTCAGTTTTTCGATCAATACGTTATGGTCCACCGTGTCAAACGCCTTCTTTAGATCAATAAATATTGCCGCTGTAAAATCTCCATGGTCAATATGTTTCTGCAGATTTGATATGAAATCGAAAGCTGCACATTTAGTGTTAGATCGTCGTCTGAAACCGTATTGTTTTGAGGTGAGAATTTTGTTTTGTTCGAGATATTTCAATAGTCTTTCTTTGATGACACATTCAAAAATTTTGGAGATAGCTGGAAGTATAGAGATTGGACGATAATTTTGGACATTTTTTTTACATTCGTCTTTATGTATAGGAATAATTTTTGCAACTTTTAGTTTGTCTGGAAAGATACCTTTTGACAGAGAGAGATTTATTAAGAATACGAGGTCATCCACCAGTTCCTCCTTGCAGTTTTGAGAAGGAGAGAGGTTACACCATCGGAACCAGCTGCCGCTTTAGATTTGAGGTTGGATATGATCCGTAAGATTTCTGTTTTATTTGTCCTGATCATGTTAAAAGATTGTTTTGCTTGAGGTGCCGTGTAGATGGTATTTAAATCAGTTTTTGAAGTTTTTATGACTGATGCGAGACTCTCCCCAACTGAGAGAAAATATGTGTTGAAAGCGGTTGCAATCTCCTTTTGTTCTTTTACTTCTTCGTCATTTATGACTAGCAATTTACAAGCTATTGTTGGGTTTCGGGAGCTATTTGATATAATGGAGTTAATTGTTTTCCATGTTCGTTGTGGCTTATTCATGTTTTCATTAAGCAAATTCGTATAATACTTAGTTTTAATATATCTTCTATAGTTGGTGACAGTATTACGAGCTTTATTTTTTTCTGTTGTCAAAGGAATACTTCCTTGATTTCGTTTCCAAAGTTTAAATATGCTATTTCGTTTTTTAATCAGCCTATCAAGTTCTGCATCAAACCATGGAGTATTGTTAGGTCTTTTGTCTCCTATATTAGTTTTTAGTTTTGTTTTACACGAATTCATAACATTTTGGAGATAGTCAGCGAAGTTATTATAATTTTTGTTTACATCGTCAGACGAATGGGTAAATTTACAAGTTTTAAGTGTGTTATTTAATTTTTGATAATTTATTTTGTAAGCATTTGATAGGTTTCTTGCGGATCTGTTATTGGGGAGGTTTTTTAGGGAATTTTCATAATCCAATATAAGTATATTATGGTCACTAAGGGGATCATTAATATTTGAGATTTTTCCGGAACTATTTGTCCTATTTGTAATAATGTGGTCTATTAGCGAGCTGGTGTTGTTAGTTACTCTTGTGGGAAATATTGTGTTACATACATAAAAGTTATACGATTTCAAGGTGTGAATATATTTCCGTGCAATATCAGTGTCTTTTGAACTATCGATATTGAAATCTCCAATAAGTAATGTGTCTTGTTTGTTTTTATTTAATATTATTTCTAAAGAGTCAAAGAAGTCTGTTATATTTGAGTTCGGCTTACGGTAAAAAACATACAGATTTAGAGGTTTAATATTTTTGCCGTAATCCTAATTCCTAGAAAGGTATTTTCACTGCCGCATTCTTCGATTTTTTTATTGTCGAGTGTATTATGCATGCAAATGGCGACTCCTCCTCCTCTGTCCATCTCACGGGAAGCAAAATTTCCAGAGTAGTCGGCAATATTGAAAAAAGTTTCCTCTTCTTTACGTAGCCAGGTTTCCGTGATTACGAGAATATGAACTGTTTCTGAAATGTTTTTTAGAGTTTCTTCAATTTCGTCAATTTTGTTGCACTTGTGTATTATGTATCATGTAGATCAGGGTAGTACTATATATATATTTTTTTTAAATGTATTAGTTACAAATGAAAAACCTTTCTCCTTATAACTTCTCTGTGGCATGCATTTATACATTATTATACATACATATAGATCATATACGCATTTCAATTATATACCAACTACGTATCTTCTGTACACAAAATCATTTAAATGTTAAAATATGTAAAAGTCCAACGTTAATAAATTAATAAATAAATATTCTATGTTATCTTTTGCTTCTTTTTTAAACCCCCGTTTAATAATGGCTTACCCTAATAAAAAAGATGATTTATTCAATTAATCGAGAATAAAATCCCTAGCAACGCCGGGAATGAACCAGTTACAGTAGAAATAACGTGTCGTAAACACTTCGAACGTAGTCAATTAGTTGTTTTTTTAACTCCGCAGTGAGAGGACGTTGTTTCCATTGGCGTTTGTTGTAAAAATGTTTTTTTACTCTTAAATCAACTACGAAGAAGGCGGTAGTGATTTCTTACAAAACTTTAAAAAGTGGTTTATTATGCTTAGAAGAATTGCGCAGAGTTTTAGCGGAAAATGGAATTAGTGTTGCGAGTTGTTTTTCTAGTGTCATTTTGGTTTGCTGCCAGTCTTAATGCCGAACTGTATAGAGGTAAGAATCTTTAAACCAGTGATGCACAAAATTTTTAGCCAGAGGTAAAAATTATTAATTATTAATATGTCCGAGGGCCGCAGAGGGTAGGGTACCTAACAAAGGTAGGCTGTGTGTAGTTTTTCATTGAATATTTGAAATCAGCTATTTAAGTGCGCACAAGTTCCTTTCCCAAATCATGGAAAAATACATTTGAATCAAAAATTTGCCGTACATTCCTATTATCGTTTAACCGTTAGAATGCAGCCCAGCGAAATCGTAGGCTTTCATTACGTTAATTGCGACGAAGCGCTATAGCGCTGCAATTTTCAGCGTGCTTTTTGTCGTTCTCGAGAGAGTACGTGCTCAATTTGAACGTGGTATATTGCGGTTGGCGCGTGTCTTGATAACTGTTTTCATTGTTTATCCTGTTAAAATAAATACACCTTAAAGTGAATCGATATTTTTCACCATGTCGGAAGTTAGTTCTATTGCGGATGATCGTAATGTATCAAATGACATCGGCACTACGGACGACGAGACCTTTGTTCCAATAAATGAAGACAGTGATGAAGGAAGTGACATTATTGTACATCGCAATAAAAGATTGCGAAAATAAAGTATATCTTCGGATTCATTTTCGAAAACAAAATTATGAAGAGAAATAAGCTTATATTTTTGTAGTTTTTATAATTTTTTTGTAATTGTAAATGTTTATTTATTTAAATTAAAACTATAATATTTGTAAAATTTCATTCTTAACATGTGTAATTTAAAAAAAAAAATCACAAAATTGATTGATATTTGTCCAAGTTATTGCATTTTTATTGAATACCATACTTTTTAAATTAAAAACACAGAATATCTGTAGCAATTTATATACATACTTCCTAAATAAGCATATCACTATAACGGTTGATTTCCTTATTTGTTTTTTCTTCTTCTTATAGTAGGCACAGCTTTCAGCCTTCAAGGGCTATAGCACGCCTCTGGTGCCTACAGCTTAAAATGGTTAACTTTTACGTAGTCAGTGCAGATAGATTTTTTTTAAATGTGAATTGATAGACTCTCCTTAGTACTATTTCAACGGCTGGAGGCAAAGATCAAGTGACATCAATTTTAGCACCAGCTTAGTTCTCTGCCGTCCACGTTTGTTTTGCGTGATTTTGACTGTCGCAAGCAAATTATGAAAAGAGTCAAAATAAATACTCTTACAAAAACAAGCCGAATCTTTTTACTTGGCAGTACGCTTAGCTCGCCCCTCTCTTTTTGATTTATTACCCTTGCGTGTTAGGACATCTTTTTTAAAATTATTTTCCCTGTGCCCGGAGCTAGTAGGTACATACCTATATAAAACTATAATTTTACTTCGGTAAAATGACATATTTCATCCTAATTTATTGCTGAATCTTTAGATGTCAAATACACACTTTATACGTGAGTAACGCACAAGAGTCCCAACTGATCGCGATTCGAATCCTAGCTGTCGCATATTAATTGATATTATTGTTTAAATTGAATATGTTTTTTAACACAAATTGCTGTACAACACTTCTTTTTTAAGCTTACGTAGAGAAGCGGAGTGTACACATTCAGTTTACGTATTAACATAATAGTATTTCCCGAAAATGATGTATGAGAATGTTAACATGATAACATTACATGGTTAATTGTTTTATTTTTGGATAGGTAAGTTCCAGAGTGGAAGATACTCTCAGTATCGCCACGGTGAATGAATAGGATAAACATTGGGTTTCGAATCATTTACTCAAATTACTTTTTATAATTACTGAATTTCAATATTTAAAATGTTATCAACTATTTGCTGCATCCTCTTAAGTTTCGTCGTTAGCACATAAAGCTGAGGGATATGTAACTCAATGTCACTTACTATTTTAGTTATTTTTTCGTGAATGTTTCGCGTTTTGATAACTACTCGATATTAATTGCATTATTTTTTCTGATGGCACTAATCAGTACCTATCAAACATATGTAATTGTTATACATAATTGATTATACTATACTTTTTATTTCTTCTTTATACATTATTATTACACTGTTTTTTCTAATCTCGTTATACTATATTATTACAGAATACTTTTCTTTCTTGTCTCTTTATTCTTTATTATTACACTATACGTTTTTTCTCGTCTCTTTCTTCTTTATTATGACACTATACTTTTTTTCTCGTCTCTTTCTTCTTTATTATCAAACTGTACTTTTTTTTCTTCTTCTCTTTATTCTTTATTATCACACTATACTTCTTTTTCTCTTCTCTTTATTCTTTATTATCACACTATACTTTTTTTTCTCGTCTCTTTATTCTTTATTATCAAACTATACTTTTCTTTCTTGTCTCTTTATTCTTTATTATTACACTATACTTTTTTTTCTCGTCTCTTTCTTCTTTATTATGACACTATACTTTTTTTCTCGTCTCTTTCTTCTTTATTATTAAACTGTACTTTTTGTTCTTCTTCTCTTTATTCTTTATTATCACACTATACTTCTTTTTCTCTTCTCTTTATTCTTTAATATCACACTATACTTTTTTTCTTGTGTCTTAATTCTTTATTATCACACTATACTTTTTTTTCTCGTCTCTTTATTCTTTATTATCAAACTATACTTTTTTTCTCTTCTCTTTATTATCACACTATACTTTTTTATCTCGTCTCTTTATTCTTTATTATCAAACTAAACTTCTTTTTCTGTTCTCTTTATTCTTTATTATCACACTATACTTTTTTTTCTCGTCTCTTTATTCTTTATTATCAAACTATACTTCTTTTTTTCTTCTCTTTATTCTTTATTATCACACTATACTTTTTTTTCTCGTCTCTTTATTCTTTTTTATCAAACTATACTTATTTTTCTCTTCTCTTAATTCTTTATTATCACACTATACTTCTTTTTCTCTTCTCTTTATTCTTTATTATCACACTTCACTTTTTTTCTTGTGTCTTAATTCTTTATTATCACACTATAGTTTTTTTCTCGTCTCTTTAATCTCAATTATCACACTATACTTTTTTTCTTGTGTCTTAATTCTTTATTATCACACTATACTTTTTTTTCTCGTCTCTTTATTCTTTATTATCAAACTATACTTCTTTTTCTCTTCTCTTTACGCTTTATTATCACACTATACTTTTTTTCTTGTGTCTTAATTCTTTATTATCACACTATACTTTTTTTTCTCGTCTCTTTATTCTTTATTATCAAACTATACTTCTTTTTTTCTTCTCTTAATTCTTTATTATCACACTATACTTTTTTTTTTCGTCTCTTTATTCTTTATTATTAAACTATACTTCTTTTTCTCTTCTCTTTATTCTTTATTATCACACTATACTTTTTTTCTTGTGTCTTAATTCTTTATTATCACTCTATACTTTTTTTCTCGTCTCTTTAATCTCTATTAGAACACTATACTTTTTTTCTCGTTTATTTATTCTTTATTGTTACACTATACTGTGTTTTCTCATCTCTTTACACTTTATTATTGAACTATACTGTGTTTTCTCATCTCTTTTCAATCTATTATTGAACTATACTGTATTTTCTCATCTCTTTACACTTTATAATTGGACTATACTGTGTTTTCTCATATCTTTACACTTTATTATTGGACTATACTATTTTTTCTCATCTCTTTACACTTTATCATTGGACTATACTGTTTTTTCTCATTTTTTACACTTTATTATTGTACTATACTGTTTTTTCTCGATATGTATTATAATACTATTATTAGTTTACATTTAAAAAATTGCATAAAAAAAACTCTCCTCTGGGGTAAATATGCAAGTTTTGTTTCATTTAATGAAAAATGCGTAATTTTAGAACTCAATAAGTATTCCTAATTTATAGTTTTACGATAAAAAATGACGGAACGGATTGGGGTAGCTGTAACTCAGTTGATTAGAGCGCAAGGTTCCGGATAGACCATGAAGTCCTGGCTTCGAGTCCCAGTAGCTACCGTTATCGTTTTCTTTTCTTTGTCTTTTCGGCTTCTTATGTCAGTATGAGAGTTGTTAATATTATCTTCAATGATTAAAAAAAAAGGATAAATTAGCAAAGTATATTTGCTACTCGTTTCAGAGTGGTATGTACTTTTAGAATCGCCCTGGAGAAAGACCACCATTCAGAGTCGAAACATCACTTAGAAGGGGTTTAGCCGTGTTTTGTGACCAGATCTGAATATTCAGGTACTTCCCCACCTTCTTTTTTTCATCTCCTTTCGCTTCTCGAACCTTCAGCCTCACAACGTACCCCAATTAGGGAGGCCATAGTCTCATTGGCTCCGGACGGTTGGGAGCAGTTGGGATTCTTGTGCGGTATTAATATTTAAAAAAAAAATATGAAACACTAATCCCATTCCAAACAACTCTCATCAAAACAATATTTATTATCGCTTTCTTGTGAAAGAGTAGGTCACTTATATAATTGCATATATATTTAGATATGTAATCTTTCACCTTTTGACCATTTAACCCATGAAGACTGCACACCATATTTATTAGATATATTTTAACCTTCACATAATATTTTATTTGTTTTGTTGCGTTGGCCTTCTACGAGTATAATAATATTACAAGTATGCCGAGATAATAATGAAAATAACCGAACTAAAAAGATAACAGAGAATAATATGGGAATCAATTGAGGATTGAACTGATTTTTCAGCAAAAGCAATTCAACTTTTTTTTTTTAAATTAAACTAAATTTTCTACCATTTAAAATCATAAGAGTCTCTGGAAATTTAATAGTGTCTGAGATACTGTTAAAATGTTTATCAATTTTGATTGCGAAGAACTAATTATTTGGCAAAAATTGTTAGACATTTTTTTAAAGCAGACTAAATTTGAAACTAAAACTTTCTCTGCAGACGTAATAGTGTCTGAGATGCAGCTTTTGAAAATTTCGAACATTTTTAATATTTTGCCATTTTTAGCAATATTTTTAAAGATGTTTTTAAATTTTTACCTCGAAGAACTAATTTATTGAAAAAAATATAACATGCTTATTTTTTTAAGACTGAATTTTCTGCAATCAATTATCAAAACTATCTCTATCGGTTAAATTGTGTCAATTAAAGTTAAATTGTGATTTTTTTCAATGTTTGCCACGAAGGACAAATAATTTGAAGAAACATAAAAAAAATTAAATCGCATAAATTTGCAACAATTTGAATAAAAATCGTCTCTATAAACTTTATGTTGTTTGAGATGCATATGTTTTAAATTTACTTAAAGTTTTGCAATTTTTAGCTATTCTTTTCTATTTTTTTACCCCAAATAACTAATTTTTCAGTAAATGCAATTCTATAGTTTTTTTAAATAAAATAATATTTTTATTGACTTGATGTCTGAGATACAGTAGTAATTTGAAAAACTGTCCTATTTAAAAAAAATTGAATGGCCTTTGCCAAAAAACATTCTCAATCTTTTTTTGAAAAAAAATGTTTTTTTACAAATGAAACAAACATCTAGGACAATCGGTTCAACGTCGTCACTATCGCGATTCATATTTTAGTATTTCACACTAAAAAATGACACGTTGTTACAACGTTCCACAAGGACAGTGGTCAACACAAAACTTACCGAAAGAAGGTGAGAGGAATAGGAGAAGTACGTAAGGAAGGGGGGGTGGGCCAACCTTAGAATAAAAGGTAAAAAAACAGATTCGAATCCAACTGAACACTGGCTCGTACCAATGAGTGCGAGCGAGCATGCATAGAAGTGGACAGAAAAATATTTATTATTTACATTGTAAATATACGAGTATCTGTCATGCAAATAATAATATTTTCTGATATTTTGTTTTACCGCTGTCGTTTCAATGAAATAATATATCTTTCGCTTTACATGAGCATGAATTTTTCAAAATATTCCCCACCCACCCTCCCTCCCCATCTACGCACGGTGGTGAATCACCACTTTAATTTATTTAAATTATTTACTTATTATTACTGACTTATTACTATTTATTTTGGTTTATTTTTATACACCTATTATTATATACATAATTTTATTTATGTATTATTATTTATCGTTTTACTAAAATTGTAAAGCCGCTCATCTCAACACAGGACTGTCCCAGTGAGATGACTGGGCAATCATTTTTGTTTTGTTTTTAAATAGAGATTAAGAATAAATACATAAATGAATTTGGCTGGACTTAGCGGATTTTCATCTCTACTGCCAAAATGAACTTATTACCAAATTTTCATGAATGAAACAAATACGTAATTTATTTCACGTCTACTTTCCCCGTTCTATTTTAGTATACATATCGTAGCTGTGTTTTGAATAATTTCTAGCTCTTTAGGTTTCCTTCATTGGCTAAATATAATATTGTGGAGCAATAATTCAAATGTGTTTCTACTTAGTTTGTTTCCTAGTCTCCAAAAAATTGTACCCTTTTTAGCGTACATTAAAAATTTGGTGAGGCAATTAGTTCTGAAATCACTATTACATGGGTTCAGGGAAGGTTAGGTATGTTAAGTAGAGTTATTTAATTTATTACCTATTTTGTTGCAGGTGATGAGTGTACCTTCACTAAAACTGGAGAAGTGGGGGTGTGCAAACTCCTGGGGGGCTGCAAAACGGCTCGGGCGGCCCTAAGGGCCGGGAATGAGCCTCAGGTATATGAAGCGGTTTATAATAATACCTATGGATTATATTCAAATATGCGTACTAAATAAAAATATTTTAATGAATTGCGTTTATTTCAATTAAATAAAAACCCAAATTATCAATTAAGAGGAACGGCTGTGCGGTCTGTTTCATAAAAAACTTAATTTTGGATTTGAGGCCAAAATGCTCACCTAAAGCAAATCATCTTTTTTTTCGTCAAAAAGTACAGTAAATATTACGGATTAGAAGTAATTTATTTATTTTTGTTTTACATTATGAAATAAAGGCAATTAAAAAATATTATTTTTGGCGATTTTAGAGGCAGCTTTAACAATTATTCGGGAGCTAAGGGTGATTAAAAAAAAATTACAACAAAACTGCAAATAATTTTCTAAGTTGCCTCTATAATTATGAAAAAAAAAAGAATTCATGGCCTATACTTCATAATTTAAAAAAATATATATACATAATTCTCATACGTACTAGATATTTACGAAACTTTAATAAAAAAAAAATATGTGCATTTAGTTCGGATGGGTATTTTGCAGTTGCCTCTAAAATTATGAAAAAAAAAGAATTCATGGCCTACACTTCATAATTAAAAAATATATATATATACATAATTCTCATACGTACTAGATATTTACGAAACCTTTAATTAAAAAAAAATATGTGCATTTAGTTCGGATGGGTATTTTGACCTCGAATTCAAAATTAAGTTATGTATGAAACAGGCAGCGCAGCCGTTCCTCTTAATACATTGAACAGCAGGGAGAGAGCCCTGTTGCCTGGAGTCGTGATTCCGGAAAAATGTCACGATCTACAAACTCTCAAGTGCCAGCTGCGTTCTTAGTGTTGCCAGAGCTAAATATTTTTTGTAATAGTGCCTGGCTGCATTGCATACTTATCTTTTAAGCTTTTTGTGTGATTACCGCACAAGAATCCCAACTGTTTCCAAACTCTCCTAAGCCGGCGGGATTTGGGCATCCCCAACTGGAGTATGCTATGAAACGTCGGTAAGTTAGTTCCACTCTTAGGAAATATCTGCAGCTTGTGTCCATGGCCTAGCGTGAAATTATGTTTATTTTTTAATATTTATTCAAATTTACCAGCACCGTGCAGTGCAGAACAGTACAGTACAGACACGACAAATTTGTTGCTTACATTTTTTATGAACACAATCACAGCGCACGTAAGCGTAACGTATCCGCGCATGAATAGGCCGGCACCGCACGAGATAATCGGCTAGAAAAATTTGGCGGTGTCGGCGGCTGCTGGTGATGTCTGCGCCTGCGCAGCAGGAAGATGGACAGCGAAAAATTGATTGAATTTGTCTGGGACTATAGATGATAAAATAATAATAAATAAAATAAAAATACTGTTTCTCCACACAGCGAAATAATTTCTCTCGGGGTCATCTTTGGGGATTCCGTGTGAAGGGTCTTTTAGAAGATAGGAAGGAGTTAACCTGGGTCTTGAACAGACCTACGTTTTTATGACAAATAATCCCACAGCCGAGCTGTTGAATACAAGAACGATTCGTAGAAGCGTCCCGTTCTCATGTGATGAATGTCA
>JAHDVE020009450.1:0-18635 GCA_022606495.2 Halesus radiatus
CGTATGTGACTAATATGAATAAAATGAAAGAAAGCGCATGGAGAGATCATGTGGAGAAGTTATGAAATCAAGAAATGTTATTAACCATTTATCTCTTATTTAAAACTTAGTTCTATTGAAATATGGATATTAAATCTTGATAAAGGATTAAAATCTTCAGAGCACAGGCGTTGGGGGGGATGATGCCCTTGTTCTACCAGTATTTAAATGGAACATGCTCTGATGAACTGGCATCATTGATCTTCTGGGCGCCGGTACACTGTAAAAAAACACGCCAAAAGCGCGTCCTAGACATTTGTCACATGAGAACGGGTCATTTATATGACTCGTTTTTATGTTCAACAGTCCGACTGTGGAACGGTTTTCCGGCCCTTGCGTTTCCTCCCTTCTACAACTTCCTCCCTCCCTCTACAAAATGTTCACCCCTACCTGAAAAGAACCGTGCACACAGATGACATAGGCTCAGAGGGAAATATTTTTTTCTCGAGGCCTCCTGTGTGGAGTTAATGTAAAAAATGAAACTGAAGAAATGAGCCGTTTAACAAAAAACTGTGTGTACAACAACAACTTTTTAATATTTACCAATCGAAAAAAAAAGGACCGACACTTCAGCGTTTTGTTTTATTTTTGACAGTTAAATGGATATTTTAAAGCTGATTTAGTAACATTTTTTTTTTAATTTACGACACTGCAAGGTAAATTTTTAAGACAGTTCACTACACGTATACAAAACTAGTACGAGTATATGGCCAAAGATCACCGTTCGAGCGGCATCAGAGAGAGGCAATTCATAATTTATAAGACGGGTATAGTACCGCCGCCGTCCCAGGAACCATTAATTGGATAACCAATACCTCTGCTATAAGTCACCCCAGGTATTTCGCTACGTTTGGTGACTTAGCAGTGGTGCCCGGGTTCATAAGGCGAAGTTTGTCCAGATCATGGCGGTGGACGCGTCCGACCAAATTGCTTGGTGGGCCGGATTAGGAGAGGCTGGTTGAGGGAGACCCCCTTTCCTCTCCAGCCGGACTTTCTTAACCCATCGCCAGTGGGAGGGATGGATAAATACGTTCGTCTCTTCTGAATACACTGACCCCCAGATTATTACCCATTCCTCATACCTTTTTCCTTTTCAGAACCTTCTCTCATTCCTTTCCTCAAAAAACCCTCCACCCATCATATCCAAATATGACATAGGCCCTAGCAGAAATTATTTTTCTCGCGGCCTCCTGCAATTTTATTTATCCAAAAACTGATTTTTAATTTTACGTCATTGGATTAAAAAAAAAAATCACGAATCCAAAATACTGAACCATGAAACCCGAGAATACAATATCCACAATTCAAAAACACCGAATGAAATTTAATTTCACAATTCTCGCTTTTGAGTAATGAATCGATCACAAATTTACCTTCCCAATTTAACTTTTCCAATAAGTTTAGTTGATTAAAGAAGGTTATCGAGATATCATGACAGCAATAATAATTATCCATTTCGAGACCTTCGCTTCTTTGATTTTTTATGATTGGATTCGTCGAGATTCGGTTTCTTCGAAATATTTTCTAATTTATTCAAGGGAGATAGGATTTCGGGTTTATTGATTAGAATTTAGACATTCGTATTTTTGTATATAAATACGTAACTCCTCAAGGCTATGTGGAAAGTGTTGTGGAGGAAATAAAAGGAGTAGGAACGGAGCAATGAAGTCGGGAGAAACTCGCATTTCAAGTAAAGGGGGCTGGAGAATTGGTTAAAATCCCATACATCTATGTGCAATTAAAAATTTCTTGCTTCAAGCCAGATGAATTATCTCATGTGTTTCTGCGCGAGGTTGGAGAATTGGTAAAACGCCATAAAACCCTGATCTGCTACAAACTTCTTGCTTCAGTCAAGTGAATTGTCTCATACGTGTTGTTATGTTATTCCAACTCTTGACAGAACCTAGTTAGAGTATGCGATTTACTAGATTTACTGGATTTACCGGATTACTGATTTACTGGTCTTCTCGGATTATCACTGACTTTTTTCCATCAATTTGTTGTATGCTATTTTAATACTTCTTTCTATTGGATAATATGGTCGTATATGATTTTAATTAACAAACATACGTCTCAGGTATATATTTCTAATTAATCCAGTATACACTTATAGGCCTTATTTAAATTACCAGACTTATAAGTCTTTTTAATACCCTTATTTTGTCTTCCTGGGATGACGAAATATTGAAATAACGAAAGAACGAAATAAATGAAACGAACGAAATTAGTGAAATTTATTTTTCATTGCCTCCATAAAACAGTTTTACTGTAATATATTACAGATAAATGATTGTATCAAATGAATGGATTAAATGTAGTTAATGAAATTAATGTAATAAAAGAAAATAAATGAAATTATTAACTCAATATACGCATTTTCAATGATCTTTTATGTGATTACCCTTTAAAAATACAGGATTCACAGACAAATCTGATATTAGTGTCAAATAATCATTTGTCCACCCATTACAATGTACTTAATGACCTCATCACTAAGTAATATTGTGGTCGGAACAATAACAATTCATCAATGTCTGCGTGTCCCGATATTTACTAAATAAAAGAATTGATCGCCACATTCATATTCTGTAGTCAACGGAAAGTTGAAGGCCTTTTGGAAAATACATGTCAACAACTAAAGGCCATATTGAAGTAAGCACACAATTATAATATTATTAATGTCCTTTGAGAAATAAAGTGCGGAACTGCCCCCCTTCCGAGGTATATCAATACATTTTTTTCTTCACCCCCAAATGTGGGTGGATTTATTTTTACTGCATATTATACAATTCTGTGTGTTATTTATTTCGTAGTTTTGAGACGCTCTTTCATTCAACTTATATTTAGTGAAATCCTGAAATAAATTATGTGTTTTTGTTTAGCGTAAGGTCATCGGATAATTCATTGAAGTTACGTACCAATATAAGTCTTAATTTCAGATTTTTTTAAAGACTCCATATCAGAATACCTACCTATATTCCAGTTCACTAATCATAATAATATTTTTCCACAAATGGAGTGAGTTAATATCCACTTTCGAACACTCTCCATCCGACTGCTACAAACCGTGGTCCACATTTTGCTTATCTTTTAGCCCCTGTCTGGGATTAATATAAATTTTATCATGAGGATCATCGAGTGAAGAGAAATAATGCTCAATGTTATCTCCTCGCCGACAAACATTACGCAAATGCTCTCATGCACCAAATTTCACTCCCACTCCGATGAGAACCCTACAATTATTTCTCATGAACCTCTGGATCTTAAACTGTTGCCTCCGTTGATACTTACGCCATTGTCACTGAGGGTCCACGTGCCATAGAAATCTACTCTATGGTGCGTAGTGGTGTACTGCTTCTGCGGGGTAATTCAAACCACTATCGGTGTACATAAATTCAATCAAACGTGAGCTTTTAAAAATATTTGCCTGTACGTTGATGACAGTTGGTGGCGCTGTTATTAAGAACCAGGATTCAGAATGGCTCTGAACGTCACTTTATAAATTTGTATTACAAGCAACACTAGTTATCTTTTATCTGTAAATTCTTTACGGGTAGTTAGAAAAATGTCTAAAGTTTCCTATGAATAAAACTCATTAACTACATTATTATTAATTCCATTAAAAAAATTCTAAAACAGGTGCAGTTTGAAAATCAGTGAAGACCTTTTTGAACATTTTACCTAAATTTCCAATATGTTTTTCATTTAAAAGTTTACAGTTTAAGAGCTTTTTTCACAGGAAGCCTTAGACATTTTCCCAACTACCCATATAGAATATAAAACCTTTGTAGTATTGCCCGCGTTAGCAGACTTCAAAGTGTTTATTTTTTAGTCTTGGCCTTTAAGGGGGACCTGACAGAAGATCCATATAAAAATTTCACGGGTTTGAAGTGGAAGTTGAAAATCTTACGTTAGTAACAAATAGGGCACAGAAAACAGGTAATTCAATTGAAGAATTGAACCAGGAGCACTATCACGGTACCGTGTTACCGGCGCCATCAAGATGGCAAACCACTATGAAATCGCCGTGTTTCTGCATTAAGATTGGCTGGAACATTTATTTGTATTTTCTGAGCGCAAAACACAGCATTTGTGATTCCATTACTGATAAAATCGCAAAATTGTGGTGACTTTCAACTTGCACGCATCAGGCACCGCGATAAACCTGATTTTCAGTAGCGTTCACTGACGTTTTATCCGAAAGACAAAAGTTTTTGTACCATTGTTTTTCTCCCGGAAGAGTTTTATTTTTATTTTTTTTTAAATCGATAAATACAAAATTTTCTCTTTCAGGACCAAGGTAACTTAATAGTTCTTCAACTTAGTAGGAATTACACCAAAATACTTTTTGTATTCGTAAAATACAACCATATATTTTTTTAAAAGCGTGTGCCACTGGTTTATACGGTCGTTATTTTATTAATTGAAAATAATACAAGTGTCATAAAAAAAATCGTATTTTACTCAAAACCGTGGGGTTGTAAAATTTTCTCTTCCGGTGGAGAAATGGTATAGCTAAGTGGAGAAATAACATGAGGGTTATTTTGTAAAAACTCTCACGGTTACATGCTTCGATTATTTGAAAGAGGGGGAGGTCACAACGGATACAGATTTAATAAAAAATGTAACAAGTGATTATCATCTCAGGGACGAAAAATTTCTCGGGTCGTATTTTTTTGAGGAAACCATTCGCCATTCGCCATTATCATCCGCCTCTAATATTTTTTGATCGTTTTACTATTGCCTTCTCCATAATATTTTTGGAATGCGTCAAATTACACGTTCTAACATAACCTCACTCATTTTTCAAAATTTTATTTTTATGCAATATATTGCAAGAATAACCTTATCGCCGTGTTTTCCAAATTATGTTAATAAAAGCGTACATATAATATGTACACAAATCGTCTATTATTGGTATTTTTAACAAAAAAATATTATTCCGTGTACCATTTTTTTACGTTAAAAGTTTTCAACCATAAGCGCATTTAAAGGCTTTCTTAAATGCCAAAAATAATTGAACTTGGAATGGCACGCAATGTTACCAATCACAAAATCTAATGGGAGTTTGCCAATATGTAAAAAGGGTTGACACTTCCACCAAAATGTAGTTAAATATTATACAAATGTGATTATTTTTTACAAATGTTACAATTTGAATTGAAATCACCAGAAAATTTACCGATTAGGTAACAATTAAAATTACGTCATTTACTATTTTTATTTGAAGTTCCTTGTATGCAATACAAATTTATTTTATTGTTTAAAAAAAAGCCTTACAACATTTATAAATACCTCGTATTTAAATACATATTTTCTGCTTGAAAATTACCCCTTTTAGAAATCTAACTTATTACTAATCATGAAGGTAAAATTTAATAACCATATTTATATTCTTCAAATTTACAATAATTAACTAATTATTTACTGATTTCATTATTATATTAAACCGTAGGTAACGTTACCCACGTCTTAATTATATAGTTCTAAATAATTTTTCAATAATTATTATGATTTTCATTATATTACTTTTACAATAAAAAACACATAAATTTGTTGTAGACCAATTTTATTTTATTAACACTCTACCGGTTTCGGAAGCACCCTTCCTTCGTCGGGAGAATATTATAACTAACTTTTGATATAGAATATTGACAAGACATATAATTTTTTTAAGACGTATGTGTCTATTCTATATCATAATATTCTATATCATAAGTTAGTTATAATATTCTCCTGACGAAGGAAGGGTGCTTACGAAAGCGGTAGTGCTAATAAAATAAAAGTGGTCTACACCAAATTTATATGTTTTTTATTGTAAATTGTGGCGAGCCACAAAGTTAATGCTTTTTTCAAATATATATTACTTTTCACTCAATTTTCCTTGACATGACGACCAACACCTTATGTAGACTTAACAAAATATTTTTTAGGCTATAAGATTAATTTTATTGTAACTATCGTAATTTTATCCATTTCACCCCTGAAGGAAAGAAATTTTTATTCAATTTAACCATATGGTTATCATTTTTTTTAAATAAGCCCCTTTTTATAATAAGCTAGCTGATTTTTTAAAATAAAATACCGTTTTTTAAGACTAAAAATAGATATTAAAAAAAAATAATAATCAAACATTAAATGAACGTTTGTCTTTCTAACAATCGTAGTATTTTTCATTAATTTTTTGACAATAAGTTTACCTTTTCCAAACCTAATACCCCGAAGACCTACCTAACAACCATAATAATATTATTCTCACCCATCAAAAACATGTCGGCAGTGTAATAACGTTATTATTTGAAGAAATAATATTTCGTCTTTAAGAGCCGTCAACAGGGAGTCAATATTGCTTCTATCCTATGAAATCCAATCTACATGTCTGTTTACGTTATTGTACGTTTTAGTTTGTTTTACCCGCGCACTCTCCGGGGAGATACGGAATTCCCGGAACGTCCCCCGCACAACCACCGCTTGGAACCTCGTCAGCACCGAAAGTACAGATATGGGGATATGGTCGGAATGTAAAATTATTATCGCACTTTCAGAGTATCAGACCCCAAACCTTGGAATAGAAAATCACGTGATTTAGGACTGATAAAAGACTCGATAGAATTCAGAGAGAAACTAACAAGATCATGTTTTCTTTAGAAAACCATTTACATACATAATATTAGAGATAAAATCTTTTTTTTATGGCAAGTCTCTAGTACCCACTGAAGAGACAAACCGAGAGAAGTTTGTCGAGGGCGTGTTCGTGTGGAAGATGTAAACTCAATTTTATCTCACTTCTGCCGAAATTGATGAAAAATTTTCAAATATCGAAATTCTTTCTTGACCAGACACACAATTTTATTGGCCTTAATCCAAAGGTCTTCGACGATATCAGTTTTCTTTCATATCGGTGTAGATAAAACTTCTAGAGATTAGCTGTTCAGTGGTAGTATCTACATAACATATATTATAAAATATTCATTTCTTTACTTTGCAGTGGAGAGTAATTTTTATCTACTGGGTTTTTACATTTTTGATCAATTTAACAGTTTTTCTCACAAGTTCGAACCATTTCACAATCCCATCTGTAGATTTTGTAAATACCAATCACCCTTTTTTCGAAAGACCTCGGAAAGTCTTAAATAAATCGCTAAATGTTTTGAAAGGAGAATATATATTGTATAAAATATATATTCTACCTTTGTAAAGTACAATTGAGCAAATATTTCATAAAGTTGCAGTATCAAATAATAGAATATTCGGAACTATGATCATCTATACATATAGTGAAAATTGTGTTTACAGTGCGGACACAAGATTCTTAAGGGTCAAATTATGATATTCCGTTACGGTTGAAGATGGGCAAAAAACCCCGGAAATCCCAATCTGTTGTATTATAATATACCGATATCGCCATCTATCCCTATGAAGGTTCTATAGGAAATAATTGTTATTGGGAGGTGATTCGTGGTTTATGTTGTTGCTGAGAGTAATTATTGCTCGACTAGATGTCTTCAAGTCCTAGAAAGAAGAGTTGTTTATGCTTGTTGAAAAAATATTCTAGTTAATCATCTTAAAAATGAGAAAATGGCTACGACTCTTCATGATCATAATACCAGAACAAAGCAACTAGACAAAATAAATATACCTAAATGCAATACTACTTTTGGACAAAGAAACTCTGAATTTTTAGCTGTAAAATTATATAACAAACTCCCACTTAATATCAAAAAAAAATAATTCAATCAATAATTGCATTAAGTCCATAAAAACTAGGCTTCGGGAAATACAAGAACGAGAACTGACTACTATTCTCAACAAAACGTCGTAGAAATTACTGGAAAGACCCTACCCTAACCTTGAAGTTGAAATATAGAAGTCGCTGAAACCCCTTTATGCAAAACCTGGTCCGTCTCAGCACAGGATCTCCTAGTGAGGAGGACTATGAAAAAAATTCTATAATATACTCGTACATGTATTTTTAATATTTATGCCTTACCTTAAAATGTCATAATTATATGGAAAATAATAAAAAAAAAAAAAAAAATCAATACTTACCATTTTGCATCTATTAAAACGGATTGAACCTTGAATTGAGAACCAAACACATACAATCTTAACGTTATTTACTAATATTTGTTATGGGTGTATGTAACATTATGACAATATTTAACGAATAAATTCTTATCTTATCTTATCTTAGTTCTTATCTTATCTTATCTTAGTCTTATCTTCCACAATATTAAACTTCAAATGTTTTTGATATTGTAATTTCTCGTCTTTTTTTCAGGGTAAATACTAACATGTCAGAAACTAGCTACTAATTTTGAACGATTTGAAATATGCAGAAAACTCTCAAATTAGTCTTCACGATTTCGTAAATATATCATGTTGTCCAATAACTTTCAACTCCACGGTAGTTAGTAGCTAGATGTAAGCCGATAACGGTTATAATACAGCTATTAATGTTTCTTTGTGACGTGGAATGACCGCCCCAGCTAATGGCTGCCTTCGTTTCATACTAATTTCAACCCGTAAGAAAATTACAAAACCAATTTTTGTTTGACCCTAAATTGCACTTCACGTGTGGTAATGCAGCACTTTAAAAAAGACATATTTCTTTGCGAAATTTGCTAAAGTGACCATAATTTTATTTATTAACATGAAACAGTTGGTTGCCTACATTCGCTTCGTTTTCCGAACATGCGTACAATTTGTAACACTATACGCAGATGAAATTGAATCAACCTTACTAATCAAGAACACGCTTAACTCGCAAGGGGGGTATTTAATTCGTTAAGTGATTGAGCACTATGAATCCCATTAGAGTATGACTGATCAAATCCATCAGACATCCACTGTTTTTCCCCTTGCAGACCGATCAATATATTATGTTATTCGTCTGACTTTGGCAATGAAATAATACAAATAATAATACCCGCATTATCACTTCAAATAAAATTGGCTAAACTTGATCGTAATAACATTGACTAGATCGCTACCAAACTTTGGCTTAGGATATCTTGTAAGTGGGTATTATATCCGTACCAAATACTGTAGAATAGATAATACGCAAAGCTTCGTCAAAACACTAGAAAAATATTACACCAGCGCCTCTAGCTGCCTGCGTTTTTGCATTAGAGCAATATACTTCGCTTCCGGACTATATGACGGCAAATGATAATTGAAATTATATAATAATTTATAAAAAAGTTATAGAAAATATTGACGAACTCCATGGTCGAGGGGTAAGGCTCTCGACTACGAATCTGAAGGTCGCGGATTCAAATCCCGGCGTGCGGAAGTAAATTTTGTTTAATTAATTTGTTCTGTTAAATAATACATAGCATATTTGCGCACGTTCCAGAGTGGAAGATACTCCCAGTATCGCCTTGGTGAAAGACCACCATTCAGAATTGAAACGTTGCTTGAAATGGCCAGGTTTTACCCCATCTTCCTCTTCTCATCTCCTCTCCTTCCCCTCCCCAATACCTACAGCCTCACAAAATTCCCCAATTGGGGATGCTATATTCTCATTGACTCCAGACGGTTGGGAGCAGTTGGGACTCTTGTTCGGTATTCATATAAAAAAAAATTATGTTAGAATTTCTTTGAATTATGTTAATTCTAGATTAATATTAGATTTTAATATCGAGGAAAATTTTCCGATCTTTGCAACGACTGTTATTAAATATTTGAATGTCCATTGAACCAAAATACAAATAAAAAAATTATCATAAGACCTGTGAAATTTTAAACGAAAGGTGAAGTCTAAAAATAAGAAATTAAAGAAAATTTCTCACAATTTATTATACCAGTAATTTATTCCTTTTTAAAACAATTATGGACAGCGCAAGCGGTGAACGGCGATACATTCGTACAAACCTAATAGTCTGTTTAATATTATTTTATGTAAAAGCAAAAAGTAGTAGATTACCTAATATTTATTTCATGAATTTTCAATTTTATAATTTATTTATGTAGAATAAAAATATATACCAGTACAACCCCTACCGATAGATGCCAGTAATTCGTATGTTGCCATCTCAATGTATGGAAAATATCAAAAGCTGAACGTATCATCTATTCCACAGTATTTGATTAAAGCATAGGAATAAAGAATATTTATTTATTCTTAAATTTAATTATGAAAACAAAAACATTACCCACTCATCTCACTAGGACAATCCTGTGTTGAGATGAGCGGCTTAACAATTTAATAATAATCAGTATATTTTAATAAGTAAACAATAATACATGCATTTTTTTTATTAATTGATAAACTAAAGTTTTTAAGACAAGATTTTTGTGCATAGCGCAAAGGGTAACAATTATTTTTATAAACAATAATTATTAGCCTGAAACACTCATCCAAATTGAAAAAACCTTCCTAAATGGCTAAATCCCTCAATAGATAGCGTTAATCAGAAGGGTGCAGGTTCGAGTCCTGTCGGCGACATTTATCTTTTCTCGGAAGGTTTTTTCAATTTGGATGAGTGTTTCAGGCTAATAATTATTGTTTATAAAAATAATAATACATGAATAAAAATTAGTAAATATTAACAAGTAGATAGAAGTAAATAAATAATAAAGATCAGATAATAATAATTAAATAATAATAGTAATTAAATAATGATCAGTGAATAGTAATAAGCATATAATAATACACATTAAATATTAAGTAAATATTAATAAGTAAATAGTAATAAGTACATAATAATAAAAATAGGTAAATAATAATAACATACACTAGAAGTTTCTTCCACGTATATTTAAATGGAAGCCGGTGTGCCTTTGACTTAGTACCTTTTGGTTTTAGTCCCGAGGGAGCTAATAAAAATACATCACTCTTTCTCTATTACACTACATGCACGCATTGTATATTATCATTCCGTTTGATAGACAAGAAACGCTGTTTTAGAAAATTAAGGCCCGAACGGACAGACTTTTGGATCACGAAGGACGCCCATATCGCATTTCTTGTGTTCTTCTTTATTATATTGATTGAAGTAAAACCGACATGAAATAACGGTTTTTTAACTGACTTGCGTTCACGTCAATGAAAGTGTCTTTCTGGCGTAAGGTTCAATTATTATGTGGGTATTTCACATCAATATTCGAAGGTAAAATTAGTTTCTCCTCAACTGTATTGTACCCAAGCAATTAAATACTTCTTTCGCCTTGATGTAATTTTAAACGTTTCTTTAAATGAGTAAACCATTTTTTGTAAGTTCTTTGGTGGCTTAATAATCCACTTTGAATACCTTTTTAGTGTTCACTCCTTTGTCAATTTCTTTTATTAGTTTTTTTTTAATGTTTTTAAGTCATGACAAATTACCCCCCCTCCCAGTGTATATTTAATCATCTCACATTTTATGTAATCTGAGTTTCTGTTTTCGGTTTTCAATTTGTTTTCACAATACAATTTTATGCCAACTATTTGGCTTTGTTTTATCTTGATTTCTAGGTATTTTGTTCGGTAAGGTAATTTTAAACAACAAAACTGTTTGATGGAATTATAATATGATGTATATCTCATATGTATGAGATTTTATAACATGACATAAAGTGAAACCTGCTACATTTTTGCGGGAATTTAATGAAACTGTTAGCAGTTCGTGGAAAAATAACAATTTTATCTCTTTTGGTCTGACGGTATGTGATGCTCTTGGGTTTTTTTTATATGAATACCGCACAAGAGTCCCAACTGCTCCCAAACGTCTGGAGCCAGTGAGACTATCGCATTCCCAATTGGGTGTTGTGAGGGTGAAGGTATTGGGGAGGGGAATAAGAAGTGGAAGGGGGAGGTGGGGAAATACCTGGCTATTCAGATCTGGTCACCAAACACGGCTAAAAGCCATTTCAAGCATCGTTTCAATTCTGTATTATTAATTATTAATTAATTAATTGTTTTTGTGTTTAATTTGTAGAACTCCATTTAATTTTTTTTAAAATTTAATGTAAATCAAATTTAATAATGTTATTATTAAGTTCTGCAAGTATTTTTAGTTGTTATTATTGTGACAGCTGTTTCGGCGTTTAAGGCCATTTTCAAACTGTGGTTAATCCACATTGCGACGAATTATTTATATGATTTAATTTACCCCTACTCCTTTAAAAATTTGGATGGATGGGTAATGATTTATTATCGGTGAAACCGATTTAGTTAGAAAGCAATTAAAATTCTGAATTCTGTAAGATTTTCACATTTATAACGTGTTTTTACTCGTATTTAACTGACAATGTTTTCTTAATTGATTTATTTAAATTTGTTGTATTGTTTTGATAGTGTGAACATACTGAGAAACGGTGAGTATATAATTTTCCTTAGTTTATTAATTAATGTTATATTAAAAGAACTAACTACCCTAATATAATAACAACAAAAAATACTTGCAGAACTTAATAATAACATTATTAAATTTGATTTAGGTACATTAAATTTAAAAAAAAAAAAAATGTTTAAATTCTGAATGTTGGCCTTTCACCAGGGCGATACTGAGAGTATCTTCCACTCTAAAGGTTACGAATAACCTAGTAATAGTTGGATTCTCCCTGTTGCTAGAGCATTGATGGAGAACTTAGCTTTTAGAGTATTGAACTCGCGTCATTTGGGTAAAGATCCGACGCGTTGAACCACTCGCCTACAAGTTAACATTACTTGATATTACGATTCATTTTTGCCTCTATCCGTCTTAGACACTCGAAATTAACGAATAATTTCAGTAGAATGGAAATGACATGTTTGAAGAAAATACGAATATCACATCATATAAAAAACAGAAAGGAGGAAAATCCAGTTTTTATTGCAAAAATCGGTATTGGAATATCACGCTGTTTGCAAGAACAAAGTCGTGAATTTCGCCTTTCCGTAAGACTGATTTCAGCAAAGAGCATGCCACTTTGCATCTGTACAATTATTTTGTTTTCGAAAACCCAATGAGATTTACTTTCACCAAACTAAAGCCTTTGAAACAACCAATCGCATAAATCGTTTATTGTAATAATTGTTCTAGCCAGGCCTCCCTTGATTGTATAATGTCTGGAAGGCATACGACATTAAGTTGTAGAATTTCCGAGGTAGGTAGGTAAATACCATGTAATTACATGCTTGGGAGTTTTGTTAAGTTGTCAAAAGCTTTACGAAGTTTATAATTAAGGAGCACGAAATCTTATTATTACATGAGCATAGCAGATCATACCGTGAACTCATTTTAGATAAAGTAAATCTTTTTGGACAGTTGACTTGTGGTAGTATCCCTGAATACGAAAAATTTTGAGCTCCATTCTAATCAAAAAGGAAGGGAAAGGAAATGAAAAATGCAGTACAATCATAATACTAGTGATTTGCCCGTTACACCTAAAGAAGGTTATTAAATTATATTATGAGTCCCAAATGTAAATTTTAAATCAACTTTAATCCAAATCAACTTTATGATTTCTAATTTCTAGATGTCTGTTCTGACCCGTCTCAGAACAGACATCGTCTAGTGAGACGGGTAAAGTACATGTAAATGTTAAATTTTATGCCAATAAGCGCCCGGGTTGCCGGCAATGAAATGAAAATGAAATGAATTTATGCTCGAATTAATTTTGCTTTATTGTTCCCCAATTTAAAACACAATTTAACACCATCTATTATTAATTTAAGTTACCCGCACATTTCAGTCAATCCAACCTAGTTCAACCTCACAAAAAATTAACTAAATAATACGTACCTAACCTAACCTAACCCAACATAACCTAACATAAACTAAATCTTGATGTTATCAAAAATTAAACATAATATTATCGGAATGCGCGCAAAGTTCACGTAGGCACGTAACTACTTAAGTATTCTCAATTGAGAAATATAAAAATAATTCTATTTTTGAAAATTGCTTGCTGAAACGCGCTAAAGGTTAAATACAGGTAGGTACCTAACTTTCATCAGTTGTTCTCGGTTCTAATCCCAAAATTCAAATTTGTAAACAATCGGATTATAACAAATCAAGTAATCGAAGACTTCCCCAGAAGAAGGATCTATATTTAAAAAAAAATTGTTTAGGAGAAGCAAAAAAAGATTTCGTGCATTATCACATTATCGCAGTTATCCACTAATATCCTTCTAGTTTTCTATATCTGATATCCATTTTTACCGTTGTTTAGGGCTTTAATAGCCAGAAATGACAGTTCGACCTTACGATGGTTCGTCATTTTGGTTAACATTTTTTTCCTGCCCCAGCAGCCACCAACTGTCCTCAGCCAGTATGGCTATAGCCTCCCAAATCAGACTATGTTGTGAGGCTGAAGGTAGTAGAGGAGGAGGAAATGGGGAAGAGGAAGCTGAGGAAGTACTTGGATATTCATATCTGGTCACCGAATACGGCTAAAGCCATTTTAAACAACATTTCGATTCTGAGTGGTGGTCTATCACTATATCACTAGGGCGGTACTGAAAGTATCTACCACTCGTGAACGTGCCGCAAATGTATTATTTTTAAATTTTAAGTGAATAAAATGTGAAATTAATTATATAAAATTTACTTGCGCACGCCGGGATTTGAACTCGCGACCTTCGGATTCGTAGCCAAGGATTGTAACCACTTAACCACGGAGGCCGTCAATACATGCATAAGCGATGAAGAAATATCAACCATAGATATTAATCACAGCAAGCCAAAGTGTCCAGTACCAGTATAATGGAATAAAAATATTTTTCCAAAAAAAAAATACGATTTTGACTTAATTCATTATAATATATAGTCCCTCCTTTCTAAGAGATCTTTAATTAAGGACAAAGGAAAATAAATAAAATAAATAGTACATAGAGTAGCGACTCTATTGATTAAAAATATCACTACAATAGAATAAGGTTGACTAAGAAAATTTTCAGTGATTATTTATGTAGTTCATATTCACTCCGCTAGGCGAACCAATAAAAATGTTATTTAAATAAAACAAAATAAAATTTTGTTTTAAACCACTATTTTATTTTTAAATTAACACCAACCGGTTTCGCTTACTTCAAACTTCAGGTAAAGGGTAAAACTTAAACTAAAAAAAAAACTACAATACATATAATGAGCATACTGACATAGTTGGTATACACAGTAGGAATGAGACAAAATATAAAACGATACAATGGAACAGTGAGAAAAAGATATGCTTACATGTAACAAAATGGGATAACGCATAAAAAAGAAAGAGACAGAACGTCAAAGGAAGGATTAAGGAGAAGTGGAAAATATACAATTAACGGGAAATATATTTAATTTGGGTCTGTAAGTTTGTTGAAAATATTAGCTCTGGTTCCATGATTATAAGATTGATCTTTTTTAAAAAAAAATTTTTAAAAGAAAGACAAATATTCTTTGATTACGAATAACATGACAATATTTGAAAATCTCCTACTACCATCACAGTAAGCGGGAAATGTTGCTTGTGTCGTAATGGAGGACTTAGCTAGCCGAGGAGTTGAACTCACGACTCCTGTGTGAGACCCAAACGCGATGCCAACTCAGCCACTGACGGTTCAATTAGATGGTTGGTGAATTCCGAAAAACCATGGCGTTTTAAACATCTAAGATGTTCTTTGATTCTAATATTGACATTAAGTGCTGTTTTACCGATATACAAAGCCGAGCAGTTTTTACAAATTAATTTATAGATGCCCGGGTGGCTTAGTTGATCGTCCTTATCTTTTGAATTAATTAGAAATTTACCTAAACTGTTCTTTATATAAAGAGGCTGTCTCATTAAGAAGGAAGGTTTTTAAAGCTATAGGATGAAAAATTATTAAAATGTAGAACTCTACGCCATTGGTAACCAAGATTGTGATTTTATTTTAAGGACTAGCGAATAAGAAATTATGTGTAGTTATTTGGTTTAATTTATTTTTTATTTTATTTAGGATTATATCGATAAAGTCCGAATTATATCCACTATTCAGCTCGATTTTTCAATTGTTTATAATTCGTTTAACACTTCCTTTACGGTGCCAAATTATAACGCGATCTACGGTGCGGGACTCCGAGTTTCCCCGTACAAAAATCGTAACAATATTGCTTTTTAAGCCAAAAATAATAATACAATCTATCAACAGTTATTAATTATGGTTGATTATACTGCAAAATACATCTTAGGGTTATAAAATAGTATTAAATATTATTAGGTTAGGAGCAACAATATTGGCTCAGGTAACCGAGTGTCTGGCACCGTAAAGGGACAGTTACGAAATTTGTATTTGACAATGGTATCGTGACCAAACGATGGACCATAGAATGGAGCGCGGAGTGTTTGTATGTGATTGGATTGGATTATGTTTAGATGTGTTATGTATGATAATGTCAGTGTAAGTAGGTTTACAAAATATGTTAAAATCAATTCTATTATTTATTATAGTTAGTGTGAGATCTAAAAAAATAATGGTGGCATTAGTACCTATCTCTACTGTAAATTGAACATGTTTGTGGAAGGAATTAATTAAGTTAAGGAAGTGTGGCGTTGAAGTTCTGTTCCATTCCAAATACATAATATGTTATGGACTATCACATATTTTCCATAGTAATACATTTGAGACAAGTGGTGAGTCATTGGTTAATATCTTATTCTCTAAATTGTCTATGAATATATCTGCAAATAAGAGAGCTTGTCGGAGCACCCATTGGTAGGTCCGCTCTTTGTTGATTTATTAAATTATGAGGTTAGGTCGTTAATAAAATCTTTTGACAAATTATAACTATTTACTACATCTCATGTTACACATTTACTCACCTCTTATAACATCGAAAGAAAATAGTTTACAATTATTAGGTAGAACCAGATCCTTTAATTCTTCTAGTAATGAGAATGAGTTCTTAATAGTATTTGTAGGGGAAAATACATTGATATTATGGAATAAATTAGTAACAACTAATGCTATCGAAAAATTAGGGGCATTGTAATAAGACAACTGGCCTGATGGGGTTGTTTATCTTATATATATTGAAAAAACCACATAATTTTTAAGATTTGGGGTTTTTTGTCGGGAATTTAACTTGGTGATATGAATCACCTTTGGAAGATGGGGTTTTACATAAAATAAAGAATGAAACATAAGATAAAGTCGATCAAATTTAAATGATTTGAAAAAAAAAAAAACTCCGGGCTTCACAAAAGCGGTTCACGCCGTAATCGACCCCGTTGCAGACCGAGATGTTGGAGAACGCGACTCAAAATCGACCCTTTTGAAAAATAACTTCCCTGTTGGAAATAGAGTGTTAATATTAAGATATCCGGGTTACTTTGTGCTAGTTACTAGGGTAGAAAAGGTGTCGAGGAACACAGATTAAAATGTCAGTTTTAAAAACAGGAGAAAATCTAAAAAAAAATAACAAAAAGTTCTGGCGTCATGACACAGATTTTCTATCTGAAATTCAAAGAAAGTTCAATAAAATTATTAATATTTTCAATGTTGTTAGATTTTTTTTTAAAGAAAGACAAAAATTCTCTGATTACGAATGACCTGACAATATTTGAAAATCTCCTACCACCATCACAGTAAACGGAAGATGTTGCTTGTGTCGTGATGGAGGACTTATCCAGCCGAGGAATTGAACTCACGACCCCTGTGTGAGACTCAAACGCGATGCCAACTCAGCCACTGAACCAGCCGGTTAGATGATCATGATGAACCTTGGTAGACACGACTAATTTCACCTTATAACGTCATTTCCATGGTGAGCTATGGAGCTTTAAAAAATAAATTTGCATTCTCCAAAATTACAATATGAGCCATATTAATTGATCCATATTCTTCAAGCCGGGTTATACTACTAGTGATATAGTTTTTGGATTCGTCAAAACCAAACTTTGTGCCTTACTAACTACAATATATAACACTTACATTGGTTTTAAACCACTTTAGTGGTTAAAGTAGATTAAAACAAATTTTAAGTAACGTATTATATACTTTTTCGATAATATTTTACATTTTATCAAAAACGAATGAACTGTGACTTTTTGAAAATAAGAACAGCCTGGATTCACAGTATTCGTCTTTAAGTACGTACGCAGGAAATTCAACAATCATAATTAAATTTATCATCCGCATCTCCAAGTGCCTAATGTATCTGACAACCCCGACGAGGGATTCGAGTTGTTGAAGACAATATAATATTAATAGTAGTTGATAATAGTTTCTGCAAATCGACTGTTTAGAGTAAATTGACTCTGGTAAGACCAGCTGAGTTATATTTGACAATTTGTATAATATTATATTATATTCACCACGATTATAATATTGTCGAGTTCTACCCACTTTGAAAGCTCACTAAATGGCAATTGAGAAATAATATCTTATGTAGATATATGCGAGAAGTTTCTCTTGGTTCTACCAAAACCGAATATATTACGTATATATCTTATATAAATGTTTATGTAATTTTAAATAGAAAACTTTACTTGGACAAAATATGGAATTCAGAAATGCTGAGAAATGTTAAAAGGTCATGTACGTTTTTTTAAATTTTTTTATTATTATTTAGAAATCAAATAAACCTCTGCTTAATGAATCTGGAAGAGTATTCACACAATTTAATTGTACTAACAGTAACCATTGTTAAGAAGATCGTACATTGTATGTG
>JAHDVE020009451.1:0-40458 GCA_022606495.2 Halesus radiatus
AATTGAATTATTTAAGCACCACAACCCGCACCCACCATCAGACTTTACGAAATATCGCAATTTAGGATCAAGGGCACATGAGAAATGACTTAATTCCATCTCCCTCTACTTGTTAATGACTCTCAATCGCCCTTCTTTCTTATTTTCTTTCGACTCAAATACATAAAGTAAATTTCCAGAAATCAAACTCGATGAAAATATGGTTTACTGTATAGTCACGTTGAAGACCCTCAAGCAGTGAGTCAATGAATTGAATACCAAATGTTTCTGTTTTTTATTTGCCATGCCTATACACAGATGGTATTATGCTGAGTTTAGTTCATGAATTTCTCTGAGAGTTGCTTCTCCAACATCCGGGATTTTCACACAAAATCTCTAAACTTTCTACTAGAGAATATCGATCACCCCGAACTGCAGAGAATTTTCGAGTAGTTGGGTAAAATAGCCAAATTTTCCTTTGTCATTGATGGGCGAAATTTTAAAGATCGAATTGATAGAATCAAGGTCACCCTCAAACAAAGGTTTCAGCATCTAAATTGTTGGACACATGGTATATTTAAATATTTTTTCCACATTTAGTTTACAAACAATGTCAAAATTATTGTTGAAAGTTGTCAATCTGCAATCTGCGAGGTCTCCCTCTTTCCCTCCGAGTTCGTAAATACAGAATAGTTTTATCTCGGGAAAGAAGGCTACCCTGGACAGCCACATCGCACTTTTATATCTAAATTGAAAAGAGGAGTTTCTTTCTTGTAGGGTATCCACACTAATTGTCACGATCATGTCGGATTCTATCTCCAAATAGAGAAAGGTATTCTTATTTAGTGCTCCGAAAGCAAAAATTTTACTTTAATATTTTTTCTCGAAGAGATTGGTTGAGTTATGTAGATCATACAACTGGAGGATCGACTGTCCCATCGCTTCACTTACCAACATAACATAACTGCGTTTTCCGTTATCAAAAAGTGTGCATCCTTGAAAAGATTTACATTTGTTAGGTGAGAATTAGATTGAATATTCTCTAGATAGCGAAAGATGCATATTTATTTATATTTATATTTATATTTTATATATAGATTATCTCTATAGTTATGTTTGCGATGATATCTATTTAAATTTAAAATGCTACATTATAGGCTGAACTTTAGTATTAAAAAGATATAATTCACTTGCGATAGTAATTCGTCAGATCGAAATATAAAATCAAAAATGAATTGTTTTGGTTGTCTATTTTTGTTTTCTGTTTACACTAGTTAATATTGTATTTAGTTTTTCTTTTTTTAATATTCACTAGATTTTAAATAACCTACTTGGAAAAATACAGAATACAAATGTTGATTCTGCTATTTGATGAACATGAAGCCAATCTCTTTAAAAAACTTGGCAAAAATATGATTAATTCGCTATACAAAATAAACTGACAAATATTAAAGACATAGTGTTCGAAAGGTAAAAAAAAGGAAAAGTTTAGATTGTAGAAACCAGGGGATACAGAGAGCAAGTCTCATGATTGTGATACTAGAAGAATTGCGGTTATTAAATGGGTTAATTAGTGTTAGTATTTGTATGTATTTTTGCTAGGTATTAAAATAATTAAAAAAAAGTATCAAATTGTTTTATTATAGTACAGGAATTAATAAGAAAATACTAAATAGTTTTTAAAATTAGAATATATATTTTTATCAACATCAAAAGAACAACAACAAAAATAATAATCAAAACTCCAGAACTATTTATTATATTCAGTTCTTCTTATATTTAATAGAACACAGTGATTCCAATAATTACTTCCTTGCTTTTAGATGAAGCATCCGCGAGGGTGACTTCATTTTGCGCGAAGTCAGAATCGACAACGGCTGGATCCACTCCAGGTAATAGTAGCTCAGGCACCTGAACATCTTCATGTAGAGGATGTGTTCGGAAGACGTGCTTTCCAGCTCCCAAAGAGCAGCAATCTTTGCTAAGTTTAAATAGTAAGGAGTTTATCGTTTGACCTTTGTAACAAAAGCATAGAAGCCTTAGATCTGTTCCTAGTCAACAGTCGAAAACCTTTCTCGAAGAGCAGCTGAAGACTTTTTATCAGAACCCAAAAATGTGAGGAGCTGGTTCCCGATGTTGGTCATGAGATTGCGGCCTGGATTCTGTTTGTACACCTTTTTCTTTCTCTGCAAATAAATTAAAAAAAATAAAAATGTATTATATAGTGGGTATATTGTAAATTGATAATTTTTAATGGTATACTTTATCCCCCTGCTTTCTGGTGCGGTATTAACTGAATGAGTTCAATGACGCATTATTTTCTTCCCATTCAGACTCCGTTTAACTGCTACTTGATTTAGATTTGGGCTTTCTTTTCTTAGATTTGGGTGCTTTTTTGACCACGGTTTTTTTAGTTTCGACTACATTTCATAAAAAAAATTAATAATAATAATAATAAAGACGTATTCAAAAAACATAAATATTGTGCAAACATGACGCTGGTAAAATATATATTTTATTCTACTGGCTAATAGGAAAAAATATTTTTTTTATAAAAACAATTGATTCCAGAAAGAATTTAATAAATATAATTTGATATGCATATATGCAGATATGCAGATACGCAGTCATGCATATAGTTATAATGCATAGTTGTTTTTAAGTTTAAGTACCAACTATTGGGTTATTTTCATGAAGAGAATCAGCCGTGTCTCTTTTGTTTTAATATTTCTAGTCATCGTCTTTTTGTTCAAACATTTCTCTTTGGTACTCCTCTTCGTGATCCTGATTGATTTCAGGAGCATTGGGGTAGTTCTGGCAGGCAATTCCGTTCATCCCCATTCCAAATCCAGACATGTAATGCATCATGGGTGCTGCATACGAGTAGTCATTGAAAGGGGCATATGTTTGAGGAGGATAGGCGTAACTCATGGGTTGGAACCCCATTTGTTGGGGACATTGAAAGGCACTAAAGTTACTGTTGTAAGGGAGGTTGTTCATAGGAGTTTATATAGATTTTGAAAAAATAACTTTATTAATTGAATGGTAATCTGATTGTTTATATTATTATTATGAAAATATCAGATGATTGTCCATTTATAATTTTTACTGATATAATGATATAATAGTTCATTTTTAATAAAAAATATATATAACATGCAAACAACATAATGATAAGAATATTTATTTGATTATTGACTAAGAAATTAAAAATATTTTTCGTCTTGTGATATTGCATTATCATTAAAATATTATTAAATATTGAATTTATTAATTTTTTTGCGATGCCGTCATTTCACGAGAACCTTTGCTGTCATAAAAATTCATCACAATTCATATCTCTATACTTTTGAGAATTGGCATCACAGCAAACAGCCAACAGACTTTTTTACGGAATGTATATTTTTTTGTATTTATAAAATACAATCATTTTCTAGTTTTTTATAAAAGCATGTTATCAAAAAATAGATGATTATTTTTTGATTGATTTTTCAGTAGACACGGAAACATAAGAAGTCTTGAGATATGGACACCATCTATTTTTAATTATTCGCTTTATTAAATGTTTTTTTTGTTTTATTAAAACTGTTATTATTATTATGTTATGTATCTATTTTTTAAAAAATAAAATACATAATTTTTTTAATTCATATTATTTTGAGGATCAATGAAAAAACAAAAAAATACATTATTTTTGGAATGGTAGAATGAAACATCAATTTATTAAATGTTTCTTTTTAGAATTCGAGTTTGTTAGTTATAGTTTTAGGCGAGCAGTCAGCCGGGCTAAACATTACGAAGATTTTCTTTAAATTTTTGCAAACATTTAAGTTTATACAGATATCTTGTAATAATAACAAAATTGATTAAAAAAAAAAAGAATTGTATCTAGAATATTTGAGATTGGTCACTTTGAAAAAAAAAAACAATCATACCCAGTAATTTTATAACTTATTAATTAAACCTTCTTTTTTTCTTTTATCAAAAAGCAAAATAGGACAGGACAACTTGTTTTCCACATCGTTTGAACAAATAGTTTATTTCGATCGTACCTTTGCCATTTATCGAGACTTGATTGTATTTTTGCAAATTATTAATTATTCTTTTTGTTTCAATGGCAATTTCCGCAAATAACTGTCGATAATTCTTTTTAAAAAAGAATATAAATCGGTAATAACTATTTTTTTTTTTTTTTAGGTTTATACATTTAACATTGAGATAAAAGAATATAATAAAAAAACAAACATAATAATATTAATTAATAGTCTTTAATCGAGTTAACGATAATTATTCTTTTTTTAAATTCTTTGATCAATAGAAATTATACTGAAGAGTACATAAAAGAATTTTGTAGTTTTTTGTCAAAAAGTGTCTTGGCCGACTTCAACCCTGTAATTTAGATATCTTGTTTCAACGAGCCCTTGTGGTTCGGGTCTCTAACTAAAAAAGTGAATCTTCGATTTTTTTAAACAAAATCCTCAAAATACTAAAAACATCAAAAAAATATACATTGTTTCATTTTTATTATGAGGTTTTATGATAGAGGCTCTGCTAATTTTAGATGTATGTTTATATAATAATAATAATATTTTAAGTTTAGAAAAAAAACAAAATAAGCAACAAATAAATCAGATCCAATTTTTATTAAGAAAATAAAGACGAAAAACAACAAGCAAATACAAAAAAAAAACGAAATATCAACTTCAAACTATCATCCTTTTTTTTAATAAAAAGTTCAGGAAAATCAAAAAAGAAGATGTCTACTCGCGACCAAGCCCCGTATGTTACTTTCATGGAACACGAAGCGATGGAAGTTGTGAATTCCACACAAAACTATTCTCGCTCCTTGGAGTGTCAAGGCTTCTCAAGACCAAATATCACGCTTTTAGCCTACCTGAACAGGGTGAACAAAACCTTCAAATTCGAGGAGTGCTACTTCTTGGCAGCGACAATCCTGCTGCAAAGAGTGTGTTCCAAGGGAAAGGTGAATATACCTCTCGGTCTTGTTTATAAGTAAAAAAATAATTAAAACAATAATTAGTACATTATAAAAATTAATAATTACAATATTTGATTATATAAAATGTTGTTGTTGTTACAAATAATAGTAATATTCATCGAATACGTCTATTTTTGTGAGCGAATATTACCAAATTTATTTTAAACAATATCCGGTAAAATTTAACTTTGGATATGGCCTTCATTTTTTGTGGAGCCATTAATAACCCATTTCAAATAACCTATAATGTTTTTTAAAAACTATTTATATTTTATATTCAAATGTTATTTTTTTTATACTTTTTAATATATATATATTTTAATTTGTTCTATTTTATTATTAAGTTAGATTTTTTAAATCAATTTTTAATTATTATTATTTATTTTTTTTAGATTGTGTTTGGTGTGTTTAAGAATAATTTAAAAGTTATACTCGGATGAGGCTACTTTCGATATCACTTGCTACTCGATTGTTGGCAGCATAAAGATCGACTAGATCACCCAGCTAGAACTGGAAGTGATGGAAGTGCTCGAACACTAATTATTTATCTCCGAAGAGGAGTTCAGCCGAACTTATACAAAGCTAACTAGGCACAAGATGCAGTGAGTACTAGGAATCGAAGAATATGGAGAGACACAATTAATCAATCAAAGAGAATATATACTACTATTTATTGAGAAAAAAATACATTCAATAAATACAAACCAAAATAAACACATCAAATCTACTTCAAAATAACATAAAAAATACAATGTTTTTTACAATAAATAATATTTCTAAATTTTATTTATTTAAAACTACATTGACCAACACGAAACAAACAAGGAATTCGAGACAAAACAACTCGCATTTGGGGTGCCAATTGAAAACTTATAATATTTTTTTAATGTATATAATTACACAAAAACTATTTGTTTTAATTCTAATCTAACATTATTGAATAAAGAATATCAGATTTTCATTAATAGATACTTCGACTACTAATGTGGGATATTTAGGATCATTGTCAGTATCTTATCGAGGTTAGGCTCACTCTTACCACGATATACATATTTTAGATTTTATAATTTAATATCATAATCGCAAAAAACCATAAAATATATTCATAGAATTACTTATTCTATCTATTTTTGTTTATCGAAAATAATTAATATGTTATACATTTATTCATCTTATGATTTTTATTCTTATTAATTTGTTTTATAAAACTTTATTCAAATACCATTAGAAATTGGTATATCAATTCATCCTTCCTTTATTCATCTCAACTGGAAAAGGTTTGGTATGCCAAATCTCTTCCGCATATTCCTTAATGGTTCTGTCACTGCTGAACTTCTCTGATCTCAAAGCATTCAAAATCGACCTTTTCAACCATTCATCCTGGTTTTTGTAGACGGCATCCACTTCATTATGGGCAGCAATGTATGAAGGAAAATCTTCACTGACAAGATACCAGTCATTATTGTGCTTGATCGTATCGATTAGCTCACCGAGAATCTCCTTAGATCCAAATCGACCTTCACTGATTGCAGAGAACACTCGTTTCAGCTCGGGACAGATATATTGCTCGGGAGGGGTGTTTCTCATTTTCTCTTTTAAGCGATCCACTTACTAGATCTTAGCGCCAAATATGAACATGTTTTCTTTCCCTACCTCTTCAGCAATCTCAACATTGGCGCCGTCAAGAGTGCCGATAATCTGGCCTCCATTCATAACGAACTTCATGTTAGAAGTTCCTGAAGCCTCCGTGCCTGCTGTCGAAATGTGCTCGGAAATATCAGATGCGGGGATAATGATTTCAGCGTTCGATACATTGTAATTGGGAAGAAAGATAACCTTGAGCAAGTGGCAGGTGGCAGGATCGTTATTGAGCACTGTACCGACTTCGTTAATCAACTTGATGATTCTTTTGGCGTTAAGATAGCCTGGGGCTGCCTTACCGCCGAACATTACCGTCCTGGGGACTACTTGTTTACGCTGTTCTGGAGTCATGTCCTTGATGGAGAGGTATCGGTAGATGCAGTAGAGGATGTTCATGAATTGACGCTTGTATTCGTGAATTCTCTTCACCTGCACATCAAACAGAGACTCTACATCAATACTTACGAGGCAGTGCTTCTTGATCCAGACAGCCAGTTTCTTTTTGTTCTCCTGTTTGATGGCTCTCCACTTGTTCCTGAACGCTTTGTTGTTCACTTCTTCCTCGAGCTTCCTGAGTTCATTCATGTTGAGTATCCAAGTGTCTCCACTTAATTTCTCAGTGTATAGCTCGGACAAAAGAGGATTGGCGCATGCAATCCATCTTCGGGGAGTGACACCATTGGTCTTATTTGTGAATTTGCTGGGGAAGAACTCAAAGAAGTCTTTGAAGAGTGTAGTTGTGATGAGATCGGAATGGATCTGAGCAACCCCATTCACCATGTGCGAACCAACAATGCTTAAATTAGCCATGCGAATTTTCTTTGGATTCGATTCCTCAATGATAGATAAATTAGCCAGTTTTTCGTTGTTACCTGGGAACTTCTTGGCGACCTTCTGAAGCCAAAGGAAGTTGATGAGATATATAATCTCGAGATGACGAGGTAAGAGATTGCCCAAAATGTCAACACCCCATTTTTCGAGCGCCTCAGGAAGAACAGTGTGGTTGGTGTAGGCAAAGGTGTCATATACAATTTGCCAAGCCACATCGTGTTCCAGACTTTCTTCATCAATCAGAATTCTAAGAAGCTCTACAATAGCTAGCGTTGGATGGGTGTCGTTCAGTTGAACAGCAGCCTCTTTCGAAAAGTTTGTCCATAAGAAAGTGGTACCGTTTCTTGTGGCTTGGGATTTGTGTCGTCTGATGATATCCTGCATGGAGGCGCAGACGAGGAGGTACTCTTGTTTGAGTCGGAGTTCCTTGCCTTGATATGTGGAGTCGTTCGGGTAGAGAACACTCGTGATGTACTCTGCCTTCTGTTTCTCTTCCAACGCCTTGAAGTAGTCTCCGGTGTTAAACGAGTTGAAGTCGAACTCGTTAGCAGGCAAAGATCGCCATAGTCTCAAACCCAGAGTATTAAAGGTGTCATATCCTGGAATGGGAGTATCATAGGCTCGAGCAATAATAGTTTCATAGTTTTCCCATAAGACGATCTCTTTCCCGTTCTTGATTATTTTCCTTGTCGTCCCGTAGAACCTCACTTTGTACTGGACATCAAGCCTCTCGATTTCCCAAGGATTTCCTTTATTCAACCAGAAGTCTGGCACTTCCACTTGGTTACCATCTCGAATCACTTGTCTGAAAATTCCATATTCGTACCTGATACCGTAGCCCCAAGCCGGGTAGTTGAGTGTGGCAAGCGAATCCAAGAAGCACGCAGCAAGTCTGCCAAGGCCTCCATTCCCAAGAGCTGGATCAACTTCTTCGTCATAGAGATTTTCGAGTTCGAAACCAAGTTCCATGAGGGCTTCTTTATATTCCTTTTGGATATCAAGATTGATGAGGGCATTTTGAAGGCATCTGCCTATCAAAAATTCAAGTGACAGATAGTAGATCTTCTTCACTCCAGTTTGAGCGAACTGTCGATGGGTGTCGTTAAAAGACTCGATGAGCCTGTCTCGGATACTGTGGGCAACTCCTTGATAACAGTGGAGAGTTTTGAAGTCGAAACGAGTTCTGGCCAAAGTGTATTCGACATGGTTCACAATGTTCTTTTCGATGGTCTCCTTGTCCTTTGGAAGATAGTCTTGCATAAGAGAGTAGAGTTTTTCGTTGATCTTAATATTGTCCCTCGAGTCGCTGAGATCGATGTTTGGTCTTTTCCATTCCCCTGCTTCTCCGATGTTGGCCCTGCTCTGCTTGTTAATAAAGGAACTCTTCTTGTGGTAGAGTCCTTTTCCTTTTTCTTTGATTTCAACAAGTTCTGTGATGCTGGTCAATTTTTACCCGAGTTCTTATGAGCTCATCTGTGTTCTGAACAAATTTATATTGTTTTTTTTTTTTAGAAAATAATAATTAATAAAACTTAATTTTCACTAAAAATGTAGTATTTTTAAATAATTGAGATATTTTGGATATATATTTTTAAATAAATATTTTATACTTTAAAAAAGATTCGATGCCATAATATAATATTCGCGAATTCGATAATAATATCCTATAAGTATGGAAATCATATTAATGAAAAAATATATCATATATGATATCTTCGCTTATTTCTCATAGATGGATATACATATATATATATTTGAATATTCGAATAAAGAACATATATTTTAACTGACTTGAATTGCTTCTCATCAACATTTTAAAAAAATTAAAACAAAAAATATTATGATACTTTATCAGTTCTTGATTGACTCGTGCAAGTGCTTCTATGGCTCTATTTGTTTCATTAGAGAAGGAAATCAAGTAGCATTTTCTTTTTGTCCAATACCTGAACATTATGCATTCTGCATAATTCTGTTACCTTGTCTTTAATGAACGCAACCTCCTCTTTCTCATGCTGCCGAAGCAGAAGACTTGTACTAGAATCGTTGTGGTACAGTTTCTCTTTCGAAAGCTCAACACAATCGATAACACGTTCCAGATAAACGAGAATCTCCATACTATATTTCTTAGCTGCTTCAGGATTCTCGGAGGTCGTGATTTTGAGCTTGTGCTGGTCCAGAAACATGGATTTCAGACCACTGAAAATCGTGGAGACTAATGTTTGCGGATAATTCCATTTGCTTTTGGGGAGAAGTTCTTTGATGTCGAGCGAGCCCGTTTATGGATTTACGAGAGCGTGATAGACCTTGGAGCGGAAGGTTATAGTAGGGGGCACGGAAGGAAAGCCAGGGGGAAACCTCATCTAAAACTTGAACTTGCCTTCTTTATAAAAGCCTTGCCGAACGAAGATAGAGCCATGCCAGATAAATATATCATCGAGTTGTGGCACTATGTAGACTCCGTAAAGCGCACCATACAGTTGGAGCATCTTGTACTCAAAATAGACACTGATTTCCCGAGTGTCAGAATCCTGGGATTTGATCCAAGCCAGCTTCGGCTCGCTCGGTCTGTCATTTTCCTTGGCATCTCTTTTTGGTAGTTTTTCAGTTTAGTTCAAATTATGTCGATTCATAATATAAATGTATGGCTATGTTATTTTAACTACTTAAAATTTATGACTAACGTTATTATTTAAAATAAAAATGGTTTTATTATTGGTTGCTGAATTAATCAATCTTGTTTTTGATAGCACATACATATTTACAAATTTAATAATTGGTATATTCAAAACAAATAGCTGATAAAATTTGTGCCAACATCCAGAATTGTCGAATTGATCAACGGCGATTCGTTGCCTCAAAGAAACTTTGACGAAATTACTCTAGTATGAATTTATCAAATAGAATAAAATAAATAAGGACTTAAATTTCACCAACAATATACAGTTTGCTCAACATATGACATTCTCATGCTTTTTTTCGCTTTGAGAATACGTACTTGTGAGGGATCGTTCATAGACTAGATTCACTGCTCCTTTACCTTTTCGAAGTAGGTTTTTCTCCGTGTCGGAACTTATTGTGTTGAATCGCACGGCAAAGTTTCAACTCTCTTGGCGACCTCCCTCGGCGTATTGAGTTTGGCTTCTTTGAGAGTCTTCAACTTTTTTCGGTCTGTATTGTTCTCGCAGACTAAAAGACTTGTATTGAACGTTTCTAAGTCATCAGAGCCGAGTTTACCTTTCCAAGTGTTATTCTTTTTAGAGACGTCCACATTCATTATTGGCTTAATGAATTATTCTTGGTCCAAATACATGTCTTTACTGTTCTTGTATTTGATGTCCCCAACGCTATAGTTCAGGCCAGACTAAATATTTAGCCCTAGATTGTTATATTCGCAGTCCCCAGCGATGGAGGGCCGTCGCTGGTCTGCTTTGATGAACTTGTCACTCTTGCTGGACTTCATGCCTGAGTTGTTGCTGTTGAAGGCTTCGAGTTCGCTGATTTTGATATTAAGCTGCCTCTGTGAAATATTTGGAAGCGCGATGTTTCTGGATTTGAGATATATGTAGACTTGAGAGAGGTCAGTTCGTGCTTGCTGAAGTTAATATTCCAGGAGACGACATTTTGTCAGATAGTTCTAAAATATATTATTAACAAATGTAGACAAGGGATAAATTTTTTTATTTTTTCAAAAAACATTAGATCATATAATTGATTAACATATTTTATTTTAGTTTTGATAGATCGAATATAGATCTGGGATGATGTAAGTATTTATCTAGAGAGCGAAGTCTAGTAAATAGTGTGGAGATGGGAACTATGGTTTAAAAAAATTTATGCCTGTACCTATCGATCATATTTATACTTCTAAATTTAATTCTTCTGGATGAGGAACAGATCCTTGAGCTTGTTTTTTTATTCTTTGAGGTTCCTGACCTAGCATTACAACTCCTCTATTTTGTCTGTCTTTTTAAATATAATGCTGCTCTTCATTATCCAATATTTATGTATCTATTTTGTTTTAATACTTAAAGTTTGTTTGTTTTTTTAATATTACAGTGTTTTTTTTAAACATAAAAAATATATATAACATACACCTATTTATATTTTATATTAACGCATTGCATTCTATAGAATTGATCCTTGATGAAGAATAACTCAGTTAAAAATATTTGATAGATTTGTAATGATTGTTTCATTACTTTCTTTATGTTCGTATATTTATATATCTCCGATAGTGATCTCCACTAATGAATATTTATAAATATGACATGTTATTAAGCTTTAAAAAAAAAAACATGAAAAGAATCTCATAACCATTAATCGATATTCCCAATTTTTGTAAATAAGGTTGATTCATTTATTATACTATCATAATCAGATATTGATATCATTGTACAACAATAAATAACTCACAAATGCTCTCTCAAACTCTTGCAGAGATGTTGAATTCGGTATTACTTCTTTCTATTTTCCTCTTCTAACTCCTTGATGCGTTTAGCAGATTATTCGTCGGGTGTTGACGAGCCTGCAGCCACGGGCTGAAGCTTTTGGATATCAGATATCAACGAGGTTCGAAGTCCGTAAAGTGCCTCGAGAACCTGTTGCTGAAGTTCTCTAACGTTGGTTGCTTGCAGATTTCGTACTAAAAATTCCAAATTTAAGTTTGAGCTAAATCATTTTTATTTAATTACCTGTGGTTTAAAGAGTGGCCAACTTGTCAATGCTTTCCATGAATATATTATGTTGTAACTAATTTGTAAATATTTATATATATATATTATAGGCTCTGTCCAAACAATAATAATGGTTTCGCATAGATAAATGGATATCCTTATTAGTGATAAGGAATAGAGCACAATTGGTTTTTGTATTATAATTATTGAACCATCTACAATAATAACCATTAGGCTTTCCAAAACGATATTGTAGAAGGTTTTAATGCCCTTATATGACTTGGGCCCCACCTTGCCGCCAAGGTGGGTCCTTGCCTCCCTCAAAAGCTATTATAATTATTATATTTATTGATTTTTAGTTCTCTCTTGATTTGTATTCATATAATAATGTAATAATACAAATATAATTTTTCACTATTATATCTATATAATATACATAGTATATTAAAAAAACATTCGCTCTAGTCATTTCGAATATATAAATTCAAAGCTTCACTTATCTTTAATATTATTAAGCAGTACCATTTTTTAAAAAATATATTAATCATAATATCGAACTAAATACTGAAAATAATTATTTATTACTCCCTCCCTCCATAATGTAGCATATTGACAAACTACATTTAATCAAAGAACAACTCGCCCTCGGGTCAGCGAAGGTAGCCACAGGTGACTACCCCTACGCTGCATACTTGGTCGGCCTGCTGAGCTCGGTCTCCAAAGAGACTCGTCCTCTCTTCGACTTCGTTTAATCCTTGATTGTCTTGTCCACGAATCACCATATGTCGGAGCAGCAATAGAAAGCTATCATTTTGCTGTGCTACACCCAACCCTCCTTAATCAGAGCGTTTGGTGCAACCCTCTAGCTTCTTGAAGACAAAATGCATAACACTGAGCCATCCACATCAAGGAAAGCAATAGATGATTTCCTACGAAAAAACAAAGACTATCGCTCTCTATTCAGCGATGGTGCAACAGCTCAGATCCACCGATAATTTGCTGGGGAAGGAACAACTGAACCTTCAGGGAAAGAGAACTTGCAAAATATTAATGCACTGAGGCAGGAGGAGGCAGAAGAAATAGCTCTCAAAGAGAAGGTGACGGGATTGATGGAAAAGTAGTCAATCAAACTGGCCCTTCAGCTGCAGGAGGAAGACCAGAAATATCGAACCCCGCAAATCTACATGTGCTAGATTTGTGATGAAGATTTATATGAATCTCCATGGCTTCCCCTGGATAACTGCGGACATATTTTTCATCAGAAATGTATGTCATCCTTTTTCAAATAGCAAGTAAAAATTCCCTTTTTTATATCCTTACTATTTTAAATATTTGTAAAACATTCTAGATTTTGTCAAACAAATTTCCCATCCAATGTTTGAGTAGCGGGTGCGGCAAACAAGTGGAGGACAATGATATCAAATAAATACTCAGCATCGAGGATTTTGAAAAGTATCAGGAATTAACACTCAAAAACTATCTCTAACAACACGGAGATTCAATATCATGGTGTCCAACTGTCGACTGCAAAGGTTGTTTCTTCTACACTGAAAAAGACTCTGTCCACTTTGAGTGTACGCAATGCAAGAAGGAATACTGCTTGAAGTGTCGAGTGACCTGGCACAAACATATGACGTGTAAAGAATATCAAGTGAGCAATACTTTCAGCGAAGATGATCAGAAATTCATTACATTTGTCAAGGGAGCCAAGTTCAAGCAATGCCCTAAGTGTGCATTCTGGGTCGAAAAAACTCAAGTAAAAATATTTCCACTAGTTCTGAGTTCTGTTCTTGTATTATTTTTATGGATACTTATATAGGGATGTGATCACATGAAATGCAGGTGTAATAATAACTTCTGTTATAAGTGTGGGGGGTAGTATGGAAAGTGTGAATGTAGTCAAGAGATGAGAAGGGCTCGAATTCCCGATTAAGCAAGGAGGCATGAGAGAACTAATGCACACCTGGTGGCTCGAGAGAGGGTACAAGAACTTATGAACCGACGATTAAGTTCAAGTAGAAAAAGGAGACAAAATAAGAAAGAATCCGACAAATAACATATATATATTTATGAAGATTGATCCTACATAAATTTCATAATTAATAGCAATCATAACAAATATTTTAAAACATCAAAACCATTTCAGTAAAAATAACCAATTATATTTAAAAAAAAAAATGATAATAAACAATAATCTTATGAATATTACTTGTATTTACATTTTTTAAAAAAAGTTAACAATTAAAATTAAATTCTAACTAATTATTACATATGAAAAATAATTTTCACTTCCGAAACGATGAAAGACTCTTGGAGGTCGACAGATAGATCAGTGAAAACCTGTATAAGCTGGAATAAAAGAGAAGGGAAGAAGAAAGATTGAAATCAGATGTAACCTTTAAAACACACACATTCAATCCATAACCAATAAAAACACACACACATTATTATTATGTTTTCCACCATAACTATAGTTTTACGAAGTACCAATCAGAGATAATAATTATAACCAACAGCCCAGAAATAGTCCTCCCAAACAAAATAATAATAATTCCAATAATGCCAATAATACGAACCAACGGCCAGATCTCGAATTCATTTCAAAGTTTTAACGAAATAATCAGATAGATGAGAAAAAGAAAAAGTAGCAATTTCGAAGAGAGCTTGACGAGCAAGTGAAGCTTAAGGCTGAACAAAAAAACGAAAAACGCAATAAAGAGAGCCGGCAGAACATGGCTGACGGAATAATGGAAGAGCTGCTTGGGAAGTTTATGGAAGGCAATAAGAAAGAATAAAGGGTCGAGACAAATTAACAGAATGCTAGACTATAAGCTTTTTAGCCAAATAATAATAATAATAATAATTATAACCAGAACAATAGCAATAACGAAAATATCCCACAGAGAAATAACGTTCCAAAACGAGTACCTACACAAAATGTCGAATTCATTAATCCTTTTGTGAAGAATACTGAGGAAGAATAAAAGCAGGCTCGCATTGAAAAAGCCAGAAAGCATGCTCAGGAGCTAAAGCAGCAAACCGAAGAAGAACAAGCTCGAAAAAACAAAATCAAGGAGGAAAATAAAATGAAAGAACTCCTAGAAATCCCGGCTGTCGAAGTCAAAAAGCAACAACCTATACACGGAACCATAGAGGTACAAAAAGGCGCAGGAGGAACGAGGAACGAATCCATAATCACCAGAGAACAAGAAAGATAGGGTAAGTACAAAGAAATCAAAAACAAATACAGCAAGGGACTGATCGATAGGGAGGAAATGGAAGCTTTGACCAAGAAATTGGATGTGTATTATGCAAGTTAAGCCAAACAACCGGTAAATACCAAAAAATAACAACATGAACCTGAACCCGAACAGCCCGAATAACCTCAACAAGAAAGAGAAGGTCTCAACTCGCAATTTGTTGGCGGCCGTCATCCTCTCTCCAAATCAAAATAATAAATGACCAATAGCTAGAACAGCAACAAGAACAATATTTTTGTGCAGCCACCTCCCACAATGCAGTTTTCACCACCTTCTAACCCCTTGTTGCAGACTGAAGGACAGTCCATTCACAATTCATCGAACAATATAGTCCTCCCTTACGACTTCTTCAAAAGATTTTTTGAAGATATGATGACATCACTCGTCAAAACGAATAGTCTCACTGAAACACAAAAAATCCAACAGGATGCCATGGCAAAACAAATGGCTGCTATGATGTTCCCAATTCCCCAGCCAAACTATATGGCATCTCATCCTTACCCTTCCCCTCCTTATCCACAATATCCACAGTATCAAATGCCTCCTCCTCAGTTCGCGTTCGGACAGAATCAACCACCGCCACCACCACCACTGAACGATTAAAAAAGGGGAAACATCCTCAACAACAACACCCAGTTTTACGAGGAATCCTTAGAGACTGAAAATGCTCAAATACTCATTGGCTGGAACCAAAGATAAAACTTCTATAAACAACCCTACAAAGTGAGAGCATTTAAGAAATTTTCTTATCATTAGTCTCAAAAGGAGCCTCTCGTGGAAATTCCTTCGGCTTCCTGTTATATCACTCCTCCAGACAGTCAGCAGATTCTAAAGAAAAAATTTGACGATGATCTATCTCATTACTGGATGCTCAAAATGAAGAAAGATGCTGATATGGCTAAGAAAAGTAAAGCAGCCAACAGCAATGTTGAGAATTATGGTGGGGAATTCGTAAAAAAAACAAAGAAAGAAGAAATCGTCGTAATTGAGAGAGGTCCAGAAGTTTACACTCCTGTTGCAAATAATATTCAAACTGAGTTCGCCTTCAAGAAGCGTACGAATCAAGACACCAGTGTAGAAATAATAACAAAAAATACTAATAATAATATAGTCGACCGCAAACAGCTGAGGTTGAAGAGTGAAACCCACGATTAGTAGTTCTCAGCCAAAAAGAATAGTCAGAAGAAGAACGAGACAAACAGCATCAATTATTCGGTCAAAGCTAACTACCACGAGAGGATGCTGGAGGAAAGTTTGGAAAATAAAAATAATAACTCTCAAGAGGCACTGCTACAAGTCAGAAGGCAAATCTTCTACGAGCCGACAAACCCTTTCGGATTGCTTAGTCGAAATAACAACGAGATTCTCGAGAAATATTAATATACCACAACCAAATAGCCAATCATCGAGGAAGATATTTCATTACATGAACCGTTAGTCTCGCCAAAAAGCAAAAGACCGCCTATTTCAAGGCAGAGCCACTATGAATAAACAGTCTTTTCAGTTGAACAGTCGGTAGTGAATCAAGGCACTTCGCCAAAAAACATAGCTAAAAATGTCAGGCAGTAAGTACCCCATTCCCATCTCGAACAGCCTCAAGTGTTGGTCCAACTTTCAAAAAACAAGATAAAAGAAATGAAAAAGTTAAAGTCGAACGTGCTTATGAATTTCATGCCGATCTCTCAAAGATTGTTGATTGATGAGAAATAGAAATATGAAGTGGAGGAAGAAGAAATCACTGAGATCATAGTGCACCAAGCAACAAGTCCAAGGCCGAGACATTAGGACGCCAACGAAGAAAGTCAGACATTGGAGTCGAAGTTTGAGTAGTCGGCGCCTCGAGCAACCGCAGGATTCGAATAATACCCTAATCCTCCTACGATTACTGTCACTAATACATCGCAGTTTAGCAAGAAATAGAAATCGCAGTCTTCCCAACACTCGAGAGTGACTTCTTTGAAATAAGCTCGAAAGAAAGCTAAATAGACTCGAAAGGACAAGAAATAAGGTAGTGTCATCAACATGGAGAGCATTTAGAAACTGTAAAAGGAATTATGGAGAAAAGAAAGTCTATCGCCTCCTGCCAAGAAAGAGAAGAGTCTGAACAGAAGCAAGAACTAAGCAAGAGTAAACACAATTATAACTGACTCACCTGCCAAGAAGAGCAAGTCGAAACAGATGCTCACAATGTTGGATAACATGCTTTCCTCGGATTCTGAGGAAGAAGACCATTACACGAAAAACTTTGACAGCTATACTGAGGAGATCAGCCAACGCCATATTTGAATTTTGAATATATAAATATCTGAAAAAAATAAATAAAAGATATTGATAATAATGATAAATTTAGTTTAAGTAAATTTAGATTGGATGCGAAAACCCATAAGTAGATGAAATGTTTTGCACAACAATTACTTTATTAATGGAGCTTTATCCAAAAAAATATAAATACATAAAATATATATCGAGTCATAATTTGAGGATTAACATTTGAAATCATTAGGCGTTTCAGTTGAAGAAAAAAAATATAATTATCGAATCTATGGTTTGTTTAATATCATCCTTTATCAGCTGATTCTTCAGGTTTATATAGTACAGCTAAAACCTAGTCGATCAACGCAGTAAACTCCTATTTAGACAGTTTACCGTCGCCATTCTTATCTAGTTCCTTCATTATGAAATCGACATCTTCATCGGTGGGACACTCAACTCCCATGCTTCGGGTGAGTCTTGTCAATACATCTTCAAGCTCATGCTTTTCTAAGAACCCAGACTTATCAGCATCTACGCGACGAAACGCCGACTCTAGGGCTTCGCGAAATTCCTCTTATTTGATAGTTGGCATTTATTACTGACTTTTTTGTTTTTGTTTCGTTATTGTATAAAAAAAGGTAACTATTAAATATATTATTATCCTTAAAAAATTCAGATATAAATTATTTTTTGTATTGGATGTTATTTTTTTTAAATTATATTTAATAACATTTAATTATATTTAATCAATTAAATTAAAATAGTTTGTGTGTTTTTTTAAAAAATATAACACTTAATTTGTTGATAATAACCATCAGAAAAAAATCAATGCAGCACTTCTTCATCGAATTTGTATCTGCTTTTTTTAAAAATAGTGTTATTGATAAAATTTTATCAACTACACAAAGTTGAAATCCCAAACAAAATATAATTTAATGGCAAATAAGTGATAGAACCTCAAACATAATTGTTCCAAAAAATAAAATAGAATATTTATTCGTTTTTTAAAGAGTTTATTCCCCCCTCAAATTATATTCTAATAATAATATTTCAAATTATAAATACTATCAATCTATATGTATAATATTTTTTTTTGTCTTTTAAATGATTTGTATAATGTTGAGGAACTTCGAAGATCAGGCAGGATTATTTTATTCTGTCAAGAGTGACTATTTGTTCGTTCCTGTGGGAATGCTGCCGTTGTCTTCGGAAGCCCATCCTTTGCTGATCTTCCACCTTCTGAACAGAACAAATCCACCTCCCAAAACGATGCCCAAAAAGGTGATACAACTAATCACAATCAACACGATCTTCCACTCTGCAAACTCACTCCTTCCGTGCATGTATAGTCTAAGCCTCTCCTTCGAGAAGTCGTTAATGAGATCCATGTATATCACTTGTGTATCCAGTTCTTCGGTGGTTTAGACAGTTATATTTTTGTGCAGAGAAAGTTCACGCAGTCGATTCGAGTTTCTGTCAACGAGCACCAACCCGACTCTTCCTTCGTCCGAACCGTTAGCTTGGTTCACGTACGTCCAGTTGAAATCGAAATTATGGATGTTGCGGTCCTCCAAAATATATGCACCTAATAGGCTCCTCTTCTAGACAGTTCCGTTAAAAGCTCCATTTGTATGGTAAACAGTAAGAACCTGTCTGTTGTAAATAGTCCATTACATCGATGGCGGAATTACTTGTGCGACCACCATATAGTCGTTGAAGTGCCTGATGTAATTAGTCACTTCATAGAAGGCGTAACGCACATAAGCTCTCACCAAATTAACTGAAACAACGGCTCCTGCGTTGTCTGTGATTAGCTCGAATTGGAATGTGTGGAAGCGGTGAGTTGTCACTAGGATCTCTTGGGTTTCTAAGGCAGTCGTTCTATTGTAGTTAGACCTCATCACAGTAATAGCCTGAAAGGTTGCATCGTAAGGCATATGGTAGTTGCTTTTGAGGAGATATTTTTTTAAGTCGATGAAGTTTATTTTCTTTATGGTCAGCTCGTCTCTCCCTGCAGCCCAAGTGAAATCGATCACGAATAAACCTTGAGTCATTTCTGTCATGAGAATTCTGTAAGTGTTAGTTTCAAAGGTAAATGTCATTTCTGCGTTGGCAATATATGCGGCGCGAGAGTCATCCCACCCTGCAACTCCTCCAAAGTCATCACTATTCAGATAGTCGAGCTCAATAAATGTTTCAGGGTCGTCGGGAGCGATGTTGATTGCATAGATAAAGATTCCACCTTCTCTGTTGAATAAGTGTGGTTCAGGGTCAGTGTCCACAAGCATTACAAGCTCAAGAACAACCTCGATTCGATTTACTGAAACTGCCGAACTTGGATAAGGACCCCACGAAAAACCTTTCGAAGAGATGAATGAAGTCACGTAGAGGTTGACTCCTTTTGCTGATTGACATGCTGATACTTGGTAGTTCTAAGTAAAATTAAATTTAATATAAAATAAAGTAAAACAAGTATTGTTAATTTTATATATATATATATATTTTACCCCAACCAAAGGCACAGCCACCCGAAGACATACTTCTCCCCAAGTAGCTTGAGGCAGATTCACAATCTGATCAATTGAACCATTGTATTTGAGATGGATGAGATTGGATACTTGTTGGACCGAACCACCATCAAATCCCCACTGATACTCCTGAAGTCCGCTGATAGAGTGGATGTCTCTTTCGAGGTGAATATGATTTTTAACCACCACTTTATCCTTGCAGTCTTGGCACTCTACGTCAAATTTGAGTACATTACCAGAATACCATTGTCTATTCATTTCATTAACCAAAATGTAAAAAGATATAATTTTAATATTGTTACTCCGGATCGAATTGAGAGAAGCGATCTTTCCCCGAATATAAGATGTCCTTTGTATGCATAATATCCTTATAGTATTCGTTGATCTCAATGTCAATTGGCCAGTTTTGAACGGACACCTTGACTTTCGACATATTGACTTCTTTAGCATCGTTAAAGTAAGAAATCTCAAACTCATGATCAGTGAATGGGTTCTCGACTACAGCCAGTGGGAGCTCAAACTGCTTAAAGATTCTGATGGTACTGCCTGTCACAACTGTCACGAAGTCCAGCATGGATCCCGTGACGTCGATCAATGGATCTTTGTATGAAGACAAGGAGATAAAATCGTAAAGCGAGGCCACATTTGGATAACCCGCCCTGTAGACAAAGATGTCTCTGTTGTTGTTAGGATCCATAACTGAAATATACAGAGTGTCTCCTCTGTCCGAAACATCAAGGTCAAAGTTTTCGGGGATCTTGTATCCATATAAAGGATAGTTTTTTGTTTTAAACACCCTTCCTTCATATAATTCCGACAATTCGTATTCCTAAATGGTACTGGGGCTTCTGGCGATGACCAAATAATCCCAGTTCAGGCCGACCTTGAAGTCTCCACTGGTGGCTGGAGAGACTATTGTGGTCAGCAGAATGGGCTGCCCTTCTTTGTCCACATCCAATATGATAAGGCTGCTTGAGGTTTAGATAAATAAGACTTCTCGATGGAAGATGCTCGTGAAAACCTTGACTGGATTGAAATATTTGATTCCTAACTTGTACATCATCTAATGGTTAATTTCGTAGATGTGTCTGCATTATATGGGGTTGCACCTATTAAAGTCATACACTAGAATCGTCTTGATGAATCTCTGGACAACAAAGAGATAGCTTCCTGTGATTTCAATCGACGACACGGTGCCTTCGTATCCATCGGGGTATTCCAGTTCATACAGTCGTGATTTGTTGGTAAAATCATTGACAAAGACTGTGTTGATGTGAGCTTTTGTTGTGTAGGCGGTAACATGATGGAATTGCAAAGTTTGTATATTGAAGAACTCCGATGTTGCCCAGTCCACAATCTCTCCTCCGATATCTTCTTGGAAAGTCTAATTACAGTAAATGTCCGAATCTTCGAAATCCGTTTCACAGAATGCAACGTAAGTAATGTTGCTATAGTCTTGCAAATACAGGATAATTGTTTAGTTGGACTGACGCACAAACTGCTCGGTCTTAAGGAATCGAGTGGCAATCATACCTGGAGAGCGTTACCAGTTGAGGTTGAGCTGTTATTGTTGGAGAATGTAGGAATCTGGAGGGTCTTCGCCGCCTGCTGACTTAATTTCGTAGGTGATGTTGGAGCCGAGGGCATATTCGTAGAGGGGGATTTCGAGTCTACTGGGATAGTTCACAGAGTACTCCTCAGGAGGAGTATATCCGGAAGGCCAGATAGTTTTATTGGTATCCAAGACTATCGTAAAGTTGACAGTGAAGTTGCATAAAGCTCGAATATTAGAGTTGGGATCGGTTGAACGAGCCCGAACAGTGAAGTTCCAAGGAGTGTTGAAGAGAGTCTCGTTATTTGGAGGAGATAATACCAAATAAGGCCTATTGATGGCAAAGTTGGAAATAGAATCCTCATCTATTACCATTAAGAAGGCAGATTGTTTATTCAGGTCGACAAAGGTTTTGAAAGTAGAGTGATTGATGACTTTGAAAGCCTTGGTGTAGGTCCTGTCTCCACGATTGAAAATCCATGTATAATTATACATCACTAAACCTTGGGAAGCATTCACCGCCGCATGGGACTGGACCACGAGATAGTTCTCGCTGATCTGAACCTGAACAACTATGGAGTCTGGAATCAGCGAATATTTGGTAAGAAGAACAGGGTGATTTACGTCCGCCCAGTCGATCTCGTAAACTGTATGGGAATTGGCTAAGGCAATCTAGTAGGCACTGTCTAGGTCATTGGCATAGACTCCGAAGCGAGTGAATCCTTTGGCTTCGTAGTAACCAGTAATAATAAGCTGCTGATTGGTTGTAATATCCATGCGATAAAGTCCTTTTCTGTGGTCGAGGAAGAAAATGTCTCCGTATATGATTTTGATGTCCATAATCGATAGTTCGGCCTGATGGAGAAGTGACCTATCGATAACCTTAAGAGTCCAGGGCCTTAATGGATCAGTAATGATAAAAACATCAATGTAGGTATTCAGAGAGTTCGCAGAGTCGACACCATCTGAGAAATAGTTTCTCAACAAATAGTGGTATCCAGTCTGTGGATCATTATAAAAATTAAGTCGTCTTCTGGTGAGCTAGGTAAATCCCACATACATCTCTGTTCGAACACGGCTGGATAAGAGTTGGCCTTGGGATAGCCTAACATAATAAAATACATTATCAAAGGATTTGGTCATCGAGTTTCGAATAGCACAATCCACAATTACTAGGTCTTTTTCAGGGATTAGCATGGCGTCAAAGCAAGTGACATTGCCTTGATTTTCAATCTTGACTTCGTTGTTAATGACTGGCGCTGATGAGTTTTCAGCTAGCAAACCATAGTGGATTGTGGTTAGATCTCCAACCTCAGTGAGTGCAATAAAGCCTTCTCCCCAAGCATTTCCAGTATGGTCAAGATGGTATGACTTTAAGCCTGTAAGCGAGTTGACAAGGGTCTGTTCCTTATTGAGGGAAAGTTTTGGTTTGAGGGTGACAAAGTCGAATGGATTGGCTCCATCAAGGGAATAGTCGATGTTGAACCCTTTAATGAGATCGTCTAAATCGTAGCGGACGTTCTCAAGTGGGTTGATCGGGAGCATATTCCAGAAGGGATTGACCGTGCAGTTTGGAACTGGAGCCAAGGGAACTGCGACAGCCAGCAAAGCTGCTAGTACAAGGAGATATTTTATCATTATTAATTTTTTAAGATATTTTAAGAAAATCTTCTCAATCTATATATAAAATAATATATATATTATAAATCAATTATTTTGAATAACATTCATAGTGTAGATGTGGTGATAAAAAATATTGCTTTTTTCAAGATACTTAGTTTTTTTTGTTCATTGTTATTTTGTGTGTTTTTTCAATTAATATAATCAAAGATAACAAATTATATTTTCCTATTAATATCTATTTTTTTTGTATGTCAGCTTAAGACGAAGTAAGAAAACAAAATATTTAAGCCGCTGAGAAACTTGGACGGGAAGATTTCTTTGCTAAAAACGTCAAAGTGTTCGGTAACTTTAGCTGGTTGCCAATCCCCGAAGATCGTAAAGCAATGATTCAAAAATCAATTGGCCACATTAATGAGGTAAACAAAAAACAAAATTATATATAATCATTTTTTATGAATTTACCATTCAATTACAATAATAGATAGCTAAACCCACTGTCCGCATGTTAACGAACTCAAAAAATGTCATCGAAATACAGGACAGACTATATCGTCTGGTGAAGCCTTTCGAAGGCCAGTTTAATATATGCATGATTAAAGCAGCGAATGTCAGGGATGTCAACTATTGTGCGGATACCTTCAGTGCCCAGCTGGACGGGGAGATCCTCGACAAGGCGAAGAATATCTTACGCGAATATTGATGAAATTTGAAAGATCAAACTCAAATTGTAGCAGAAATATAAAAATATAACTAAAGATAAATTGAACGAAAAGTAACTAATAACAATGGCAATGTATTAACATATGTAAAACCAGACTTTTTGAATTTCAAAAATTATCATTTTGAGCAACAATTAATTGTAGTTCCCATCTGTTTTGGATTTGAATTCTCTCAATTCCCTTTTCCTCTGTTATTCTATTTCATTTGTATTCTTTCATCCTCGTTGTGAAATATTTCCGTATCTTCGACCCAGTCCTTATATTTGTCATTTTATTTCTGGATGTGTTATGTCAACTGTTTTCTTATCGACTTGGTGATGATGCATTCGTATAAATGGTCCTCCTCTGCGAAACAATTGCAAATGGTGCACCTGTAGAGTTTGAAGTTAACTGTTAAACCCAAGCGTTCCAGGCGAGAAATACTGAGGGTGTTAAGTTGATTTCGGCAACAAGGACAATTTTTAACCTTGAGCTTGGTTGTGCAGGTTTAGTGGAACATCTGAACGCAATTTTCGCACTTAACAATAAGATTTGATGTCTATGACCATTTGAAATTAGTCTGGCAAATTGGACATTTTGGAATTTGTAATGGGAGTGATGCCATTATTTTCTTTTGTTCTCAAAAAATGTTATAATACTGATTTTTATATAATTATATAAGTAATGCTGTATTTATTAAACTATCATCGTAGGATAACCATTTCCATTTCGTCTATAGTTTTAAAAAAGTGAATTTATAGAGAGAGCAACTTTATACAAGGATAAATTTGATATTATCCGAACAATTATGTATACAATAGAATAAAAAAACCATAGGCTATGATACTTCTCCAATCGATATATGTGCAGATATTTTTAATATGATAAACTGTCAAATCATTATTATGTGCAAGTAATGAAACTATTTCATAATAAAATAAACAAGTAGTATTAATGATTTCCAATGGCTGAAATAGAATTATATCTTGCCTTTTTCTCTTTTTTTCTACGCTTTATCAATTTTAATGAGTTTATTATTTGGCTAGTTAGTTCTCCTTATTTCCCTCCTTCGCTTTGACCCCAATGCCCTTGACCTTTCGTTAATTTAATTTTTACTTCCTTAAAGTCATATATTCAGAGTTACCGATCAGAGTTTTACTTGGTTGATCGACAATGAGTTCGATGGATGGTTTTCGAGCACTTGTATAGCTAGTGGGATTAAAACAAGTACATGTTCCCATTATCTATGATATCTATGATTTCTTTGCACTTGTACGAAGATAATAGAATTTAGAAAATCTATTTTTTCACTTATTTTCTATAAAAAAATATATATATCGGATTGTTTTTTAATTAATTATTTAAGTATTAATTTAGAAGAAAAAATAAAATACTAATTGAATTGATTTTTTTTCTTTTTCTTTTTTGGTTTATAATTCTTATCTTTAAAACCGAAACAGTAACATCATAAACGAATAGCCAATCTATTTCGTCTTCTGAAAAGCAAAAAATAATATAGTTTGATTTTATTTTTGCTACAACTCTTAAAAAATGTAAAAATTTATCATTCCAGGCAAATAATATAGCTAATACCCATAATAAATTTAAAATCTATCTGTTTATGTTCAATATGCGGCCATATTTTGGATGGTTTGAAGTAACTGTGATGGAGACGATGTCTTTTTTAGAAATGGTTTGAAAAAATATATTAAATTAAAGGGTTGAAAATTTCAGAACAATAATATAAAAATAAATGAAAAAGTAGAATGTATTTTTTTTTTTAAAATATATAATTTTTCAAAATATTAAATATATGTTAATTGATAGGCACTAGCAGACCATTCAAAAAATATTTTATTTCAGGATTTAAAATTTTAATAATTTATTGGATCAAGTATTTCCCAATATTATAATTTTAATAAACACTTAAAATTTTAATTATCAGATTTGATGATCAAAACTTATATACTATTTTTATAAATCACACAACACCTAAAAAAAAATATAATACATTTAATTCATATACATATCTCACCGAATAAACACAACAAACAATATAAAAAAATAAAACTTTGAGTTTTATTACTTTATCGATTACAATAAAAAAAACATACCCAACCAATATGATACCGAGCAAAGCTGTACCAACCACACAAGGTCTAAAGCCAACAATCGGCCAATTTCAATGTATCGATTTACTTTTTTTTAATTCTTTCTATTAATTTTCATATTAATCGATTATTATTGTTATTATTTTAACAATCCTATTAACACTATTTTATTATTTTTGTAGAAGCACATAAAATTCCATCAAACTTTAATGGCACCATCGAAGAAGCAGCGAATTATTATTTTCAAGAAGCCAACAAACTGTATGTTGCCAATCTGCTACTTCATAACCAGGTATTTTTTCGTTATTTAAGATATTAATAATATTTGATTTGGCACATACATTTACTTCAGTATTTTATTTTTATTTTGTATGTATATTATTCTTTATTTATTTGAAATCGTGAATGCAGATCTTTACAACTAGCACGCCTGGTAACAAAGGTGCATTGTTTATATATGTTATGTTGATGAAGTTCATCACTAAATTAAGTTTCCAAATTATGAATTGTTTGAATGAATTCTGGAGATGACCTTGAACGCATCTTTATATATACTAGTTTTTTTTAAATTATTGTTCTATCAAACAAAAAAAACTAATGCATTTTTTTTATTATTTCTTAGTTAAAAGCAGTGATTGATGAAAAAAATCAATTAGCCCTCCGCGTCGCCAAACTTGAAGTAACATAGAAACCAATGCAAATCATCATTTCATAAAAACTCTTATAATAATTGAACATACTGTCAGAAATAAAAAGGGGAACACGCAACGTAAGTGGAAAAGAAAAAACGACACCGAAGGACAGCAGGGGAAATAGAACGAGGTTTCAAGTGTCTAGTCGCCCCTTGCACTAAATCGTATGGATCAGAAGGCTCTTTGTCGCAGCACCTCAAGATTAAACATAACTAATTCTACAAAGCTCACATGGGCACTGATCTGATCCCGAACCACGCTAGCAACGAGCCTGCCAGTTAAGGGGATTCATCTTCAGAGTTAGACGAAAGTCCTGAAAATAATGGAAACCCAAAAGGCGAGAAAAAAAAGACTCTGACTAAATAGTAATGATATGCTTGATGTATATATTAAAGTAATAAATTTTTTTATCTTAGAATTTATTAAAAACTAAAGTATCATAAGATAAAATTATGTTTCTCGATTAGCCTTGGATTTTGCTTCATATGCATTATGTATAGTAAAAACCAATACATATATTGAAAGTTTACATTAGAAAACACATGAAATTATCAATCCAAAATTCTTTATTTTTTAAGCTTTTTTAATCGACAATCCCAATTGATAATAACCTTTGGTTTTCGATTCAGCAACAAGTTATTTTTTTCTTACCTAATTGCTCCTTTTCTTTTTGGATCTCTATTTTCTTGTCTGTTTCAGTGAGCTGTCGAGACATCTTCCGAAAGGCAGCTTCTTCTACAATCGATCGAGCAGCCTCTTCTACTCCTTCGCCAGTTTTCGCAGACGTCTCAAAATAAAGGACGTTCTGTTTTGCTTGCATATACTGGATCACAGCGTCAGTAGGGACAGTCACCTACAAATCCTTCTTGCACCCAATCAGAACACGAGGGGTCTCTGGCATCATGTAGGCTTCGGCATCCGTAAGCCATTTATCCAATGTATCCAGTGATTTAACATTGTTCATATCGTAGCAGATCATAATGGCATCAGCGTCTACCGGAGGTTAAATAAATAAATCCAATAATGAGCGAAGTATATTTACTTTTGTAGTAAGGAGCACTCATAGCTCTGAACCTTTCTTGTCCAGCAGTATCCCAAAATTGCGCCTTGATGGTTTTTCCCTTGATCTGGTAGTTTTTAATCCTAAAATCAACCCCAATAGTTGCATGATAGTTGACGTTGAAATTGTCATCGGTGATTCGACTAAGAATAGATGTTTTGCCTGCATAGGGGTCTCCAACGAAAACTATTTTGAGTATTAGAACATCGGAATTGGTGCTATTCATGAGTGTGATGCAGATAATTTTATGGATTTTTTAATGAGAAAATTATTGGTTATAAAAAATTTAAAAATAATTTTCTAAGGAAGTCCGATGAGATTAAATAAGGTAATAAATTATTAGTGTTATCCATTTTATAAAATAATTTAATATGAGTTTTTTTTTTTTATTTTTATGTGTATATTTGATTTAAATAAGATATCTTTCTAAACTAAAAGAGATATTAAAAATGCATTATAGCGATTTTGGCAATATAAAAAATAATTTCTATATTTTTTGTTTATATTTATTTTATTATCTTATTTCGATTTTATAAATAGAATTTTTAACGGATATTAAAAAAAACTAACCATCAAAATCAATAAAAAATATTTCACAAAATCATAACAACTAATTTGTTTATATATATATATATTGTTTAATTTTGTTCTAATTATATCAAAATCGTGTCTTTTTTTCATGACTGAAGAAGTAGAACCCCATATCCTCCGGAAATTCGATATCCTTCAAAAACTAGGAAAAGGTGCTTACGGCATTGTTTGGAAGGCAATAGACAAGACGACAAAACAGGTTGTGGCCCTCAAAAAAGTGTTCGATGCTTTTCATAATGCAACAGATGCCCAACGCACCTTTCGAGAGGTGATGTTTTTGCAAGAGCTTAACGGTCATGAAAACATAGTCACTCTGATGAGCACGATTCGCGCTGAAAACAACAAAGATCTCTACCTTGTGTTTGACTTTATGGAGACGGATCTTCACGCAGTGATCAGAGCATCAATCCTCGAAGGTGTGCACAAACAATACGTGATTTACCAGTAAATCAATAAAATATCATTCCCCTCAAAAAATATATTTAACAAAATAACAATCATAACCCGCAAATTTATATTATAGGATTCTAAAAGCAATGAAGTATATACATAGCGGAGACCTCATCCATAGAGATCTGAAACCTTCGAATATATTGCTTGATTCTGAGTGTCTCGCGAAAGTGGCTGACTTCGGACTGGCTCGATCGGTGGCTTCGACCAATATGAGCGGCGAAGCTATCCTCACTGAATATGTTGCCACTCGTTGGTATCGAGCCCCTGAAATCCTATTGGGGTCGTCGAAATATACCAAAGCTGTCGATATGTGGAGCATTGGCTGTATTTTAGCTGAGATGTTTATTGGCAAGCCTCTATTCCCCGGTAACTCGACACTCAACCAGATCGAGAGAATCCTGGAACTCACAGGAAAGCCATCAAAGGAAGATATTGATAGCGTCGAATCCGCATTAGCCAAAGACTGTCTCGACCAAATCACAATCAGTCGAAAAAGATCATTTGCCCAGTCGTTACCTAATATTTGCGACGACGCCCTAGACTTAATTAAAAACCTTCTTGTTTTCAATCCCAACTTGAGACTCACTGCTGATCAGGCTCTTAAACATAAATTCGTGAGAGACTTTTCTAACGCTAGCGAGGAAGTGTCTTGCAGAAAGATCATCGAGATTTCGATGGATGATAACACAAAATTTTCGATTAAGGACTATCGGGATGCGCTATACAACGAGATATCCAAGAAACGAAAAGCTAGTGCTCATTATTCTGTAAAGTTAGACCTAGAAGAAGAGGCAAATAGGAAGGAAGCAAAAAGATTGGAGGAGCAGAAAAAAGCAGATGAAATAATCAAGAGAGAAGAGCATAAGAGAAACGAGGAGATCAAGAAGCAATATAATTTGTTGCAGAAATAGGAGCAGAGGAACGCAGATCTGAAAAAAGAGTCGATGAAGAGGGACCGAGAAGTAGCTTCCCAGCAGCTCAAGACTCGGGAACAGAACCAATCTAAATAAAGGTTTTCGAAGAAACCGTCCCAAAAGCCTATTGAAGACCATCGCATGTAGAAACAGAAATCCTTTCACGTTGCTGAAAGCTAAAAAGAGAACGTAAAGGCGCCAGAGAAGACTTACCTGGAAAAGACAATGTATGGGATAAATTCATCCTATATGAATAGCAGCGGAGCCAACAACAACTCGAATAGTGTGTCAACGACTAATGGGAACGCAAGCAAGACCAGTGAGAACAACTACTATTCGAGATTGGCCTCAAGTGTTTCTTATAAAAGAAAATGATTAATGATGTACTTTTTGCAATATATTTATATTTTTGTTGTTGTTGTTTCTAAGTGCCTAATTTTTTTGAATCCACTCTTTCTATATATATGTTGAAATGATGACAAGACATTATCATAATGTCGAACTAGTGAAAAACATCCATTGTTCACTTTTAAAAAAAGATATTCAAAAGATTTATTGGGTTTCAACAAAGTCATCCTTCGTTCAACTAGATGTGTTATTCTCTCAATCATTGATATTTTATTTTAGTGAATAGAGATAGATAAATACCCATTAAGGTAGTAAGTAGTAGAAGGATGTTCAGTCGAAAGATGGTGTGAATAATCAGGAATCTCGACACGAAATTTGCTTCATCATTGTTTCCTTTCTACTTTTCAATTTTTTATGTTGTTTTATTTATTTTAATTTATATTAAATATTATAAGAACATATTTAATCAACTCTATATAGAGCTCATTATTGGATTTGTTTGTAATTTTTTTAATATTGTTGTGTGGAAATAAAATATTTAAAGATTTATACCTTTATATTAATTAATTTTAGACACACTAAATATAAAATATACAATTGTATTATTATGAATATATTATTTAACTTTTTTAAAAATACATGAATAGTTCTGATATAATAGAGTAAGGAGGGTGCGGGAAAAAATCAAGGTCTTTTGAGAATGTTTTCAGCGCAATATTGGTTGAACTCGTCTTGCTTCATTTTAAACATGTTTCCTTTGAGGTCGAAAATATAATTGTTAAAACTATTCTTCAAATAGTTGATTTAGTCCAAATAACATACCAAAGGCAACCCGATTTTTTTCTCCTCCATCATTGTTAATAGTCTGTTGCGGATGTCCGAGGTCATCTCCCTCCTCCCTTCACTCGTCGAAGAGTGGAAACTTTTGAATGTGGTTCGACTGGGCTCCATGTCCAATTCAGACTTTACACTCGAAAGCAGTGAGAAGTCGGGATTTAATGGAGATAGCTTCGCAGTAAATTGCTATTATCGTTATTTATGAGGGGATATTCGTTCTTCGTTTATGTTCAACCTTTGCTGTTTCCTTGCAAACGAATACGAGTTTAAATTATCTGATACAGCCAGAGCTTTGTTTGCATTTATCATTTGGCCAGGTTTTCCACTCGCATGGAAGATATAGGTTTCTGGATTTCCACCAGTAGATGGGTCGATCTGAAACTAGTCTTTGGAGTAAGAAAGTTCTATATCTTTATTCGAGTTATTGCGGTCAATCACATCTTTGAAATCCATTTGGGTCTCAGTGATCAACTTGAAAGATTATTAGAGATCGTAGACCGATTCCTCGATTTCTTTGAATCTTATCGAGCAGTTCTTGAGTTTGTAAAGACTCATTACCGAATTGTTTGCGAGTGCCTGAATGTCTTCCTGTTCGTTAACAAGGAGAGAGCAGTTAGCATCGCATCCAGCCAACTTCTATTCGAAAAGTTTGATCCATGATTTCACTTTGTTCCAGTACCCTCCATTAGTGGCCTTAATTTCCTATATCTTCTATTTTACGATAGTTTTTATGTCGAATATGTTCCTATTGATGCGTTCTTCCATTTTAAATTGGTAGGATTGCTTCTACTCGTGAGTAACAGTCTGAACCTCCTGGCGAATGGCTTCCAATCCTCTAATTGCCTGGGCAACTTCACTCCATTTTTATTTGAGTTTATCGTTGATCAGTTTGTTCGTGATCTCCACGATATCCCCTTTTGAGACATTAGGAGAAGGCCTCGATATAGAAACACGGGAATTAGCTTCAAGGATCATTTTTTCCTTCTTTTCAATTTATCGTTCCAAATACGAAACCCTCTAACCTAAAGTCCGGATGACGTCTTGCTGGTGGGCGATTTCCTTTCGAAGAGGTTTAGATTCGATATCGAGAGTCCTTTCGAACCACGCTGTGAGTTGGTCAAAGGAAGACTGACTGAACCTTCCTGGCGAGGAGTTATTGATATTGGAGCTGTTACTGTTAGTACTGTTCTGGTGATTCTGGTAGGACGGATTGGAAGTATTATTTTGAAAGACTGACAGTGTGGAAGGAGGGGGAGTATGTCGCCTCTAGTTAGATCTCGGGGCCTAGTTTTTGGAATACTGAGGATAATATTTATCCACTCTGGTTATCCTGCGGTCCATTTTTAATATTTATTCCAATTTATATATTTTTTGGTTATCGGTAAATAATATTCGGTGAGAGATCAAAATATTATAATAGTTATTAAAAAATGTATATACTATATAATCATTTGAAGTTAGTTTGTAGACAATAAATAAAGATCCTTCATTGTATTTGGAAATCAATCTTTTCATATTTTTATTTATTGCTATAAGAATGGTTGTTTAAACAACTCAAAAATGGTAGAATGTGGCTCATACGCTATTTAGAACCAGACATTTAAAAATTTTGAAAGCTATTATTATTATTTTTGGATGACTCAATTAATAATAGTATAATTTAAATATTTATTAAGTCTAAAAAATACTCGGAAACACACAAATACAAAATTTCTTTTTTAGAGTTATTAAACTTATTCCTGAATTTATCGCACCCATGAAACCCAAAATCGAAGGTAAAAAAAATATTTATCCAAAAAAATACAAGCATCCCTCATCATATTGTACATTTTAAAAAACTGCAGGACTCGTTGTATGTAGAAACTTTGTCTTGACAAAGAAACTTGGGACAGGTGCGTTCGGCGAGATATACTTAGCGGTCAACCGAACAAACGAAGGGTAAGTATATGCAGCAAAGCTTGAAGAAGCTTCGTCTAAGAATCACCAATTATTCTCGGAAGCGAAGCTATACAAACAACTAAACAGTGAAGGTCAGCAAAACGGAATTCCTCGCGTTTACGCAGCGAGTACCGAAGGGACATACAACATCATGCTCATGGATCGGCTGGGAAAGAGTCTAGAAGATCTGTTTGTCGAGGCCAACAAGAGATTCAGCCTAAAGACTGTCTTGATGATTGGACAGCAGATGATCGATCGAATCTAATTTCTGCACAATAAGCAGTTTCTTCATCGAGATATTAAGCCTGACAATTTTCTGATGGGCCTCAAAAAGAATGTTTCGACAGTATATGTAATTGATTTGGGCCTATCCAAAAAATACATTAAAGATGGTTAAAAAACCTTTATTTCACAATAAATAATCTGGAAAAAGTATCATTGATTTTCGGCGCATTTATAGTTTTAGGCAACCACATTCCTTATCGTGATGGGAAGGAACTTACAGGCACTGCGAGATACGCCTCAATCAACACTCATATTGGAATTGAACAAGCGAGACGTGACGATATCGAGTCTATAGGATATGTTCTCATGTATTTTTTGAGAGGAGTGCTTCCATGGCAAAACATGAAGGCAAAAGACACCAAACAAAAATACGCCCTCATTAAAGATAAGAAAATGTCAACTCCCACAGACATATTGTGCAAAGGATACCCCAACGAGCTTCAAAAGTACCTTCAGTACGCAAAAAATCTGAAGTTTGAAGAGAAGCCAGACTATAAATATCTGAAGTAGTTGATTTCCGATATTCAAGCCAGAGAGGGATTCCCGGCCGACAATATCTACGATTGGACGGATAAGTAAAGCGAGGCGGAGTTTTTACCGAGTGAAAATTATAAGAAAGACATTGGCTCCAATGACAATAAAAATATTATTAATAATAATATGAACAATCCTACCAATATTGGATATAAAACATATTACCAAGGAAACCACGAAACAAAACCAACAAATATGGTGAATAATAATAATGTAAGTAATAAAGTGCTCCCATCGAAGCCTGTCTCCAGCAATTACGGCATCAAAACTACTTCTGCTTCAAATGGGGAGGAGTTGAATGTCAAAGTCAACAAACAGTATGAGAATATCTAGAAAATCACAGGACCTCGAATATCTGTAATTAAATAATGATCGACTATATATAATTCTTTGTTAAATCTCAGATGTCTATAGAATGCGTATAACTTTCAAATATTAATATATATATTTATAAATTGAGCTAATTGAGAAAATTAAAAAATTATGCATAATACCACTCAACGCAAAAAATCATAAATCACTAACCAAATCGTGTTCAGGAATTAAGTCCCAAAGTTCACTCATAACAGGTATCTTTTCGGTCTTGTACATTTGATCGCTGTTCTCGGTTTTTACGCTGTAAACATACAAGCATTGCTTTGCATATTCCACCAGTACTTTGTCGAAAATCACCACAGCAAATTCGTGGTAGTCGGATTCTTGGCTCAAAGCCTTTAGCTTTTTACTAAGCTAGACAATATTTTTGGCAATCTCTGTGTTTTCGAGGATCATCTGTTTGAACTCTTTCTTGACGAATCCGTAGTCTTCATCAACTTTTCTTTTTTCGTTTTCCTTTAAATGGAAGTATAAAGTTAAAGCCTTAAAAAACAGTTTTGCGCACTCAATGAATTCAAACACTGTTGCTTTCACTTAATTTTTGTGGTGGGATAAGAGAATTTCGGCTGCAGTGAGCTTTTCAACAATATTCTTCGACCCTTCCTTACACTTTTTGAATTCGCTGAGGAGTCTGAGTTTCTCGACCAATAGGTAACCCAGGTTACATTCGATAATCTTTTTGTGAGCCTCAAATACTTATTTTCTGAGCTCTACTATGTTTGCTAGGGTATTGGGAGTGAGTAGCTTTTCGACCCAGTTGTACACCTTGGAAAGTCTGGCCAGTGGATAGTAGGCTTCCTTCAAATACGAGATTGATATTTGAACATTATTGTTGAACGCAGCAATGCTATTAAACTTGGGATCGTATGAATCTTTAGCATTAGACATCACACCATTGACTCCTGAAAATGCACCGAGGTGATATATGGAGCACACACTGTATCGAGAGAGGACAATTTCTGTAGCGAGTTGCTCTTTGATGGAGAGTTTTGAAGTGTCGATGGGCTTGCTCCCGTAGATTGAATTGTATTGAAAGGGGCAAGGCTGATTGACTCTGACCATTAGTTTCATCTATATTAGTATATAAATATGAATAAGTGTATAAAAAAGATAAGGAAATTGAGCAATGGTAGAATTACGATATCGACTTGACTCTTGAGATATTTATCTAGAGTGACTTTTTTTAGAATGATGTTTTAACCTGCTTGCACCCTCTGGATGAGATTTTCCACATTAGATAGTGCGCGTAGATCGCTTCGATAGTTCGTCATGTCTTTAAGGAGAGCGATCTCATCTATCTTAAAGCGAGTAGGGTCAGCAGGATTGAAGCCTGTCTGATCATTGATGGTAGCACATTCAAAGAATAGTATCATTTCTTATTTGTTGCAGGTTATTCTGGGGAACTGGTTATATTTAGTATTTTAGTTTTTGATATATATATAAGGTATAATAATTATTTGTAATTAATATCTAAATTTAGTATTTTTAATTATGTATAAATGAATATATGTTGCTTGTTTTTACTAAAAACAATAACCCTGACTCAATCTGGTGAAAATATATTGATTAGAAATGGGTTTAAAAAATAATATAATCATTCGAAACAATAAAAAAATAAATTCAAAAACTATTCATAAGAATACGAATTTATGAGTTGGATATATTAAAAATGATAACACAAAATATAGAAGTATGGTATAAAATAACACCGTATACCGCAACATAAAATAAATGAAAATATAACAATATTTTTTATATAAAAAATGATTTTTTATTCAAGCAAATTGTATGTTCTATTTCAAGGAATTATAATTTATACAGATCAAGCCGAATAAAATTCTGATTTTAAAATTGTAGGAAATAGTGCAGATAAGCATTTGTAAACAGAATAAGCTGAAAAAACTATATAATTTCTCCAAAGATATTTCACTCATTAAAAACTACTATCCGTCAATTGAAAATTAAAGTATCTGATTGTCAAATTAGTAAAACTATCATATATTAATTTAACAAAACAAAGAAATAAAAAAAAAAGAAAAAACATAGCGTTACAATTTCTTATTAGAAAAATAACGGTTCTCGTCATGACTTTCTCTTCTTTGGGATTCATTGAAGTAAAACCCGATCATCTAGAGTGTCATTACTTAATTTATATTAATTATTAATTATTAATTATTAATTATTAATTATTAATTATTTTACCAGATTAATGTATAATGGAAAGCAAAAAATCATAATTTTCGCTGTTTAATTAAACGTGGATGTCATATAGATATTAATATTATATTCATCTTTAATTTATTCAATTTAACTAAGAATGCTACAGATAGCTGATATATCCGATAAAATTATTCTTCTCTCCAAAACTTAACGATCCTCTAATCAACTGCGAACGACGCATCGAACCCGCAATCTTCCGAAGACTGAGTTGTCCCTTGAGAAAGGCTTGGGCCATAACCCACAAAACCTGGTCCTCTCCAAACAACTCTTGTTCTCCAAGTCATATCCAAATAAGCTTTCATCCACTATTATCCTAGATTAATATAAAAGATAGACAATCCCGTATGATCAAGTCCAATCGAAAAACCAAAACCAAATTAATCCTAACAACCCATATCAGCATCCTTTCACTGAAACTCATAAGCTCTCCACTAACCACCAGCCGCAATAAAATATAACTTTTCCTAAATTGATAAGAACCAGTAGTAGCAGTAAAGTGTTAAAAAATATTGATGGCGAGAAGAGCGGAGGGTATTTGCGAGAACAGAAGTAACGAAACTGGAGTAGTCCACACGTACTGCAAATGATGTAATTAGATAAAACGAATAAAAATCATAATAACTACAGAAGTCCTCGCCTACTCACCTCGGGGGTGATCACTTTAAGAAAGTTAAACAACTTTCAACCTCTAAGTGCCAGCAATTACAACTCTTATCGACGATTTAGGACAAGTGCGAAGAGTGAGAATCAAGGTTCCCAGAAGCGAGGCCAGAAAATAATCGAAGCCGAAAAAGTAAACAACCAGTAATACTACTCCACGAATAAAAACAAGGGAGGTAAAAAGAGTAAAATAGCCATTAAGAATAACGGCAGAAATTTAAATAGCAGTATCAATACCAAGCAAGATCAGGAAAGAGCAAGAGCGATTAGAAAATTTCTGAAAAATTAATATGTAAAATAGGCATATTACTCCGAAGACTATTCTTCTTTCTTCTAGGAATATTACGGTCATGCGAGACAATAAAATAAGGATACTAGCAACAGCGAAATCCAACCTTTCACGACAGAAAACAATGAAATACTTTAAAAATCAAATGATTAATATGGTAATCGAAAATACGTCAAGCTGGAGGGCAAAAAAGAGCAAAACAAACCTTCAAATCTCTTCAGAGAGACTGTCAATAGTAACAAAATTACCAAGGAGAATATCAAAGGAGAGGATAAAGGATCAAGAGCGAATCGAGGCGACCCAAAAAACATAATACCGAGAAATCCTCTAAGCGAAGAACCACATTTGCAAGGGATGCCTTCTTTCAAGGGAAGCGATGTGACGCCCTTAAACGTCAAGCCATAACACAACCCCACACCAATAGATAACGATTTCTATTTAGGCATCGACACAGTTTAAAATGATAGACAGATCATTCTCGAACATTCAAATAAAATATAGGCATTCGATAACAGCAGCATCCAAGACGAATCCCAACCTAAGCTAAATGACAACAATAATAACTCGAAGAACCAGATTTCCAATCTTGCCGAGTATGAGCGAGGTGGGTGGTTGCCTTAAACTTCAATGAGGCAAAGCACCTACTATCTCAAATAGCAAAGTATGAGTATCAAGGAAATGCTGGAAAAAAGCAAGCATCTCAAGACCAGCATCAGGGCTCACAGCGAAGACAAAAGTAGATCCCTACTGAGAAATAATACCAACAACAAAGACGCCTTTCAAGAACATGGGGACCTAGACGACTAGACTGCAGTAAAGAAAATCTTGGAATATCTCTAGTTTTTGGATACTCTCGCTTCCAATGTCATCGAATTTGACGAGCCTGAAGATATCGGCCTGCAGGAAAACGGACTTGTTAATTTCTATCTGTATAAACGATACTACTTGGAAAAGGTTAAGGCAGAAGATTGCCTGCGTGGTAGAATCCCTAATTTTTTCCGAACTCTCGATATGTTCGAAATTACAGATTAGGAACTTGAAGCTTTTAGGCATGAAGCTGAGTATCAAGAGATTTTGGATCTCGTATAATACTAAAATTTGCAAGTTGGGAACAACCTTTAAGCAATTCTTGAAGTGTTCAAAAGCAGGCACTCTAATGAATTCCCAAAAGCCAATATTGACATCAAAGAGGATTTTGAGGCTGAGATGATGTTTTTTTTAAAGATGGAAGTGGGGAGATTATTAGAATTGAGGAATTAGTCGAAGAGCGGACAAGTAGAGTATCGTGAGCGACATGCGCAGAGACATGTGATGCTTTACGAGGCTGTGTTTCTGTTCCGATTTTTGAAAGGCAAATATATTAAGAATTTCGAAGACTATAACTTCATCAAGGATTATGAAGACTACTTCAAAGAATACAATGATATTTATTTGTAGGAAATATCTATTTTCCCAAACTACGAGAGATGAATAATGATAGTTTGACATATAATATTATTGATTTTAAAAGAAGTTTGAAAGAATTTACTCAAATATCGTATTACATAGTATATATATATTTATTTATTTATTTATTGATATCTCACTATAAAGGAGAATGATGTTAGTTCACCCACGGACTGCGAGGCAATTTGCGGGTTCGCTAACACTATGATAATAATAAATCATCCTCTGGATTTTCTATAGGCCAATTCAAATTGCTGCTTGTCGGGAATCTACCCCCATTTGTCGAATAGCTCTTCCTCGATATCATCCACATATTTCTTACACTCGGGTTTTAGACGTTTTATCATTCTAGTCTTTGTGATAAGTGTTTTCATGTTGCCGAGATGTGTGAGCCATATGTATTTGTCCGCATCAGTGATGGGGGTGTCCACTTCGTACTCAACGAAGGAGTCCATATGCATTCCGTTCCCAATGAGTTACCTCACCTCATAATCCCACGTTCTGACTTGGATTATCGCAGCCGCAGACTCTTCATCGAGAAATCTTTCGCGGATTCTGCTAATCGAATCAATGATCGTCTTGAGTTCTCCCCATGGATATTCTGGAAATGCGAGGATCGGAGGAACATCTTCCAACTGTTCTTGAGATTTCGGAGTGGCGATTGGTTTAAGGATGGTTGCTGAGGAAGTCTGAGTTAATTCCTGGTTATTCTCAGGGATTTATAACTCCATCTTCGCTGTTTTTTGACATTCAATCGATGAACTCTCAAGCAGTTACGGAGGTGAATTTCTTTTTCCTCTCTTTTTGGTCCGCCGAGCTGCTTTCTTCAATCTTATTTCAGAATTTAACTCCTACATTTCCTACCAAAACTTTTTAGATTTGAGAGCATCTTACTCCTGTCGGACTTTTTCTTACTCCTGTCGGACTTTTTCTTACTCCTATTAGACTTTCCATTTTCGTCTGAGTATTTCTAACTCTTCTTACGGTGTAGGGTGTATTTAGCAAGAAATTATTTGCTCAGGTGGTGATTGTTGAATAATCACCTCCTTGACCTTACTCCTCTACGCAGCGAGCTCCCTTAGAAGAAACCGGTCAGGTGTATTGGAGTGGGTATATCGACACATATTTCCGAAACCGCACTTTCCCGACAGCTTTTCATAAAAACAAGGCTTCTTGTACTTCAGACAGTACTTCAGAGGGAGAGATTGTGACCTTTTGTTTCTTTTGGATGGTAATGCCATTTTCTTGTAAGTAAATGGTGTTGGTTTTGTTTTGTTTTGGATTTGAATTTTTTTAACTGATATATGTTTTAAGTATTTAATTTAAAAGTATATATATATTATTTTCATCTACTTTTCAAGAACCCTTCAAAATGCTTAAAGCTTGTATCACAAAGAGTTAAGCAGTTGTTTTGCCTTGAGAAAACTGTGTGATCGATGGTTCACATCTCTTCCTTGGAAAATGTTTATAAAATTCTGTTTTCTCAACGAGTAGTTAAGATCAGGAGGCTGTCTGATGTTGTCGAGATACTGTTATAACACACTACGCTTCTGAAGCACCTTCGCTCGCATCTCAAGCACATTTTGTGAGTTTATATTATTCTATTGATAGGGAGGGTTTGATTATATTGGTAGCCTCGTATTTAATGATTCTGCCGTGAAGCCCAGT